>JAQGBU010001475.1:0-12778 GCA_034698605.1 Isotoma decorata | reverse complement strand
TCACTTTGGTAGTGTAATTTTCGTAAGTACTTACGTTTATGAGAAGAAGTCTTTTTTCTTTTTTGTGGTTCTAGTGTTTGTGTGTTTTCACCAATTTCACTCGGTTTTGAATGTTCTGGCACTTGTTTTTGTTTATTTATCGGAGTCCTTTTAATTTTATTCACTTTAGTTTATGAATTTCTTTGTAAGAAACTGTCTATTAAAATTAAAGTCGAAAATTGTAGTATTTCCTTTTATTTCACTCTTCGCAACTTATACAACTGATCAGTCGGGTAAGGATTTGGAACTGAAGTTGATGATGTTGTCAAAGGGTTTAACTCTAAATAGGAATTAAGTGGTCTCTCTGTGATCATGTTAATAGAATGAACCCTTTCTGTTTGAGTATTTGTAGGAATTAAGGGTTGGGATGGATTTTCCAATAACACGGATGCATTTAAAAGATTAGTATTTTTGGGTCGGTGACGAGTTTTCTTTATTGTCTCATATTCTGATTGTCTGTCGAATATTCTTGTTAAAAAGGGTATTTTATAAAGAAATGGAAGTCTTTTAGCGATTTTATTTCTAAACATATATAAAATAAACGTTATTGATATTACTAGCAGTATAAGAATTATATTCATAAATATCTTTTGTGTAACTGGGGTAAAGGGTTGTATTTGCAAATTTTGCAATAAAGTTGCAACATGAACTTGTTGAATAGTCAACAGATTCCCATTTTCTTGGGCCTTAATAATCTAATCTATTTTGGTTTGTTTTCGCAACTGTTTGATAAGTCCCAATATTGTTTCTTGGTAAGTTAATTTGTCCATCGAATATACTCCAGCTGTGTCAAAGGATATGTCAGGCATTTTGTTACGAGTAATTCCTTCAAAACGTGAAGGTAAAATTGGTAATTCCGCATGCAACTAACGGTTAATTAAGTGTATCATTTCATTTCCTTTGTCGAAAAGAAATGCTGGTGCTGGACAGTCTACTGGTGTAGGAGTGTCTTGTATTTCAAGTGGCAAACCCGTAAGCCATCCTTCTTTTATATCATGTTTGCGAATAAAACGAACTGGCCATTCTAATGTACAATTTGAATGTTGTAATAACATATATTTAAATATCTCGTCACAAATGTATACAGATAGTGCATCACCGTTCAATCTTGCACGTATCTTCTGTCTTTAAAAAGTGATCTAACCATTAATGAGAATTGACCCTAAACTTCAGGGTCAATTCTCATTAACTTCAGCTAAAGTACGTAATAGTTCTAACTGTATTTGTTGAGTAGCACATACTTCACTATGTACTGTTTGTATTCCAAAAGTCAAATTATCTTTCAAAATTTCATACAAAAAATGAAAACCACCATTTATTTCTTCATCAGTTTTTGGCTTTGCTTCTCTTGTTAAATTGTAAAACTTGTTTCTGGTTGACACCGTCAAGGTGGAGCTGATGGGTTCCTTAATTTTTAAAATTGCTTCTAATTTTTCTGGATCAATAGCCACACCATCTTTTGAAACAATGTGTCCCAAAATTGTAAGTTTCTTGGATAGAAAATGACTTTTGTTGACAGACACTTTCACACCAAACTCCATAAAACGAGAAATGTTTTTTCCGAACTTCAGAAATGCTCGTCAAAAGTTTTATCAGCTTGGATGATATCATCAATAAAAGCCAAAGTTGAGTTCCACAAAAGACCGCATAAATTAATAGAAATCGCGCGCCGATACAATGCGTTCCCATTTGAAATTCCCATAGGCATTCTATTCCAGCGGTATAATTCACATACGGAAATAAATGCAGTTAACTCTTTGCTATCTTCCTCCAAAGGTAATTCCCAGAATACCTTTTCGCCGTCCATAATTCAAATAAAATTGGCTCGTTGACCTATCCAATCTTGAACCGTTTGAACGTTTGGAGCTGGAAAAGCGTCCTTAAGAGTGACCAAATTTAGTGGACGATAGTCTATTAGGAAACTCGGTGACCTTTTGAAGTCGTCCTTGTGACCTTTTTCCACAATCACCACACCCGTGCCCCATGGTGAGTGGCTTGGACTAATTACATTTTGTCTAAAAACTTCCTGAATTTTTCACGCTCAAATGTTTCTAAGTGAGCTGGCTTTCTAAAAGGAGCTTTTTTAACAGGTTTTGCTTCATCCATCAACCTAATTTTATGCTTATGGCAATTAATATTACCTATTTCACCTGGTTTAACAAACATTTATGTATTTTATTAATAAAATTTCTAATTTAAGCCTTTGTTCTGAAGTGACAGCAGGGTCTATTCTGCCTAGAACCCTTTTAATATGTTGATCTTGGTTTATAAACTGAATTTATTCAGGAATATCAACCTGACCTTCTTTTTCTTCTTCATATGAATTTTTAAAAAAACTCATGCAGAAATTACTCTTCTTAAATATATATAAATGTGCTTTAGTCTTTATTTTTTCTATTTTTATTGGACTACTAGTCATATTTATAACTGGAAAAGATATTTTATCAACGAAGTGATCTTCAACTTAAAGCTCTGGAGATTCTAACCCTGACTCTATCCATTGCTCACTCATAGTGACAAGGTTTAGTTTTCCAAAACTTTTAGGAAGAATGAGACAAACACTTTTTACCGTTTCTGTCGGTATAATTGTTGAACTTCGTATCTTTAGTGGAGTAGCTAATTCCTCTATTCTACGAACAGTTATAACTGCGGTACCTTTATGACTTGCATTCTTATCCAAGACTTTTTTATAATCTTGAACATTGTTTATGGCTCTCGGAGCATTTAACATTGGTTTATTAATGTTTATTGCTCTCGGAGCATCTTCTTGACCTTTATTTTCTTCGGTCCTTTCTTTCAAAATTGGAAAAAATTGAGAATTATGTTCAACTGCTACAGTAGACGGGGCTTGAGATTTTATTGCTGGAGCGATGATGATTGGTAATAAACTAATTTCATCGTTTCCTATAGTTAATATTTCTTTACTAACGTCGACTTTAACCTTAACTGTCTTTCCTAGCAATATATCATATTTAAAATTTGTTATCATAAAAGGTTGAAAAGTAAAATAGAGGCTAAGCCCTTGAAATGTTATATCTGTAGCTATTTTACCTGGAATGTTTAAATCATTCCGGGTAATGCCTACAATCTGGACTGGATTTTCAGTCATTTCTGACCTATTTATAAATTTATCACTAACAAGAGATACCGAAGAACAAGTATCTATTAAAATTACACCTTTGTTATTTACAAATCCTTGAGGTTTAGCTAAACCATTATTGGTTTTACTTATTGCTAAGGCAGTCTTTATTTCGTTTATTGTTTTCTTGGAAAGTTTGAAGGCGGATACCTTGCTCTTTGTTCCCGGCTCCGCCTCAAGGAGTTTGCCTGAAACCAACAGTTTTTTGTTGGGTGACCCTTTTTCTTGCAATGATCGCAAGTAAGGTTCGCCCAGCAATTGTCTTGCCATGACCAAATTTTTTGCAGCTAGAGCACTCCAATCGTGGTATCTCTGCTGATTTTTGGGGAATATGAAATAAAACTTTTTTACAGAATTTTGCTGTGCTTTTGCTGTTGCTGTGGCACATTTAATGCCGAGTTCACAAACGCATGACAAATTTCTTCAGTTATCATAGTTTTCATATCTTTGACTGCTTCAACAGACCAAGTATTGAACTCTTGATTGTAATTGATGAGATACTGAGTTTCTCCAACTTTACGGATGGCCTCAAGCACCGCATCAATCGTTATTATGTTCATTGGGTATATATGTTGTATGTTATTAGGCAAAAACCTTCCTGATCGCTGACATATCACTGTCATAGTCATTAAGTAAGTCTAATTTACTATTGACGTAGTCTTCGGGAGATTCGCCTATTTTTTGACGTCTCGCTGTCATTCTATCCTCTGCTGTTGCAACAGATTTCAGACTGTTGCTTCTGCGCAACAGTCTGATATGCAGTTTGCAATGCTCGAGTAAGAATTGCCCAAGTCAGGATAGGTTCTGGAGCTACATTAGGTTCAACATTAGCCGCTGCTAATCTAGCTCGTTCTAATCGTTCCCAATTTTTCCAATTAAGGAACCAAGAAAAAGCTATCCCTTTTAAATAGTTAGGGAGTTGAGAAACCTTAATTTCAGCCGTCCAACTGTTCGAGGAACATATTAACTCAAATGTTTGTAAGTATTTGAGAGGATCTTATGTTTAACTCCTGAAAATTTCGGTGGCACTACAGCTACTTTTACTAGTTTTGCCTCGTTAGCCATTTTTAAATATTTTATTCTTACTAAAATTACAGTCTTACTAAAATTTCCTGATTTCGTTGATTTATTTTGCCCTTTGGGAGAGTTAGAACTTGGTGGTTCATATTCCCCAGAGGATTCTGAATTGATATGAAACCATTTTGAGTTGGTATTAACTAAACCTGTTCCCCTAGTTAAATTTATTTTTTCTAACTTAGAAGCCTCTGCATTTTCTTTTGGAGGAATCGCCTTAGGCGCTGCACAACACTTTTTCCACATTTTGAAATGGAGTTTAATTTGTAATTTAAAAAAATTCAAATTATCGTTTTAACTATATTTGCTTATTTTAAAATGCTTAATTTGAAAAAATAAATTATATATTGAAATATCATCTTTCTTAACTTCATTTAACTATATAAAGTCTATTTTCATTCTGAGAATGAAGAACTACTACATTGCTTACTTGTAGAACTTACGCCAGAACTTAAAAATGCAGGAAAAGTATACTCTGCTAATGATAAATTACTTACTGAATCAGAGTCACTATTTTGTAAAGATTGTGTGTTATCAAAAATATGTAATTCTAAGTTTTGAAAAATAAAATTTACGTTTCTTTCCAAATAAAATGCAAACACTTCTCCAGTGTCTGTCACTAATTAAAAATTTTTAATGAGTAGCACAATTGGCGTACAATTTACCATTGTCAGCAGTAAAATATTTTTAGAAAAACCTATATATGCTATTTAATGCCCTTTTTATCATTGTCTTTTCAGAAATTAATGAAGAAGCCAAAAAATAAAATTATATTTCTGAACTATGGTAAAAACAGTTATCTTTTATATTATTATTGTGAAAGGCTTAATTCATTCACTAGTTTTACTGTTTCGTAGTTTGCTGGTTGTACAGGAATTAGATTAGCATTAATTTCCAGTTTCATATTAAAATACTTTATTTCATTAAAATATATCATACAAGGTAGGATATATTTTATTTTCGAATTTAAAAAATGTATGGCTAGGTAAAACAAAATCTAAAAAAACAGAATTCCCTAAAGGACATGAAAAACTGGTTTTGGATTCTCCATTTTGCATCAGTTAAGCTCTGTTCTCACAATCTAAACTTATTCCATCAAAATTCCCTATAATTTTCCTACAATAATATTTTGTAAATCTCTGTGACTTGCACAGTTATTTCTTTACCACTGTCATCGATTTAATACTTGGTCTTAATGTTTTGACAAGTGTCAAATCTTTCAGTGTTATAAATTACATTATTATACTCATAGCTACTATTTGGGTCTAAGTAAAAAGCTTGAAAATGATTGGGTGAAATTTCAGAAAAGTATTCTTCTGTCATTTTTTTATTAGACTCTAGTTTAAAAAAATGACATGTTCCCATAATTTAAAAGTTTCGTTTGTTCACAAAACCTGAAAATTTCCGAATTTTTCGTTCGGGTGCCATTATTTTATGTCATTTACCTAGCGGTCTCAAAAGCAATGATTCATGATTTCTGATTCTGAATTTTAGAGGAACAAAGTTTTTAAGGGTTTTATTTTCTCTTACCTCATCATCTTAAAACTATCTATCTTAAAATCTAAACATTACCTTCGGACCTATTTCAACTTCAGTAAAAATATCACACTAAGTTTCCTTAGGGACAAACTTCAACTGTAAACTGGTAAATCACACCAAGGATTATATTAGTACTTGTAGTCGAGGACGTATTGCTCATCTCTTCGACTCTTTTCCTACTTTTGTCTTTTTCTGGAGAAGTCTTCCTTTTTATACCCATCTGGTTGAGTAAGTCCTTCCTTCTTGGTTGGGTTTCTTTGCTGCGGGTCCTCCTTCTTGACCTCATTCCTTAAGTCTCCTCTCTCCTTATCTTTTGCTTAGCATCTTGACATCTGGCTTTACCATTATGTTTAAGGTGCTTCATCCTTTTGTTCAAGTTGTTACTTCATTCTCTCTTTTAATTCCTTTTCTTGTTGTCTCAAGTTCTTCTTAGTATTAAGTAAGTCTCTTTCTCATAGCTTTGGGGACTTCTTTGTATTAAACTATTCTAGAATTTACTTTAAATTGATCTATATTAAATATACATCCGTTTATATATTGATATATATCTACATCCTTTTTGTATATTAATATTATTGACATTTAAGATAAAATGCGTAACAGAAAGAAATGAGACAGCACATTCCACAAAAAACTTCGTTTCAAGTTTTAAAATTAACACCTTTTCGAAATGAAAAAAAATTAGAAAGTACCTCTAGTAGAGGTACTTCTGAGCATGGGTTATCTGAAGGTCTATTTTCCAATTGAAATCGAACAAAAACAACTATAGAGGTAAAAAGCGACATTTCGTTTCAAAATTATGGAATATTTTGAAATGGGTTTTTGAAATTTAAAACAACAAAACATGTGTACCGTTGTCCGGAACCACGGGGATTCTAATCATCTACGTTGAAGTAAAGCCGAATCAAATGTTTTTAAAAAAAATGTTGCCAAATTCCAGAACTGCAAACTAGTATTTGTTAATTTTTACTGTATATTTATTAGTAGTACCTTCATTAAATGCAGTATACAATTAATTATCAATACAATCAAAACAAATAACCAATTGTGTTTCCATTACCAAATAAACGTTTGGTTAATTAAAGCCAGTTTGAGCTGAGAGATACCAATTTCTTTTAAAAAATAACACAAGAGACGTCTTACTAACTCAGTCAGAATAATTATTACACCATCCTTTTTAGTATTACGGAAAATTTCTTAAAAATTAGACATAAACTAAGGTAGTATAACAACACGACTTACTCAGGTTTACAGTTTTGTTACTAATTGTAATGACTTAAACTTAGACGATTCAGTTTATTTTACAAAATTTTTTATTAGTCTTTCTTCACTGACCGCTCTCACTAAGTAGTACATTAAAATTGATACATTGAAAGTAAAACATTAAAAGTAAGTGAACTGTCGTTGAGTTCTGCTTTTAAGTCGATTGTAAGTGAAGTCAACACACTAGCAGGAAACACCATCAGAACAACCACAGCCTCTACTTAAATAAAATTATCTGCTGAATACATTAGTAAAATGTTCCAGACTATTACTTATTTTGTTAGAAATTTTCACATTGTGGGACCCAGCAATATCTTTAACTTTTTCATCAACACAATAGTTGATTTCAGTGTTTAGATGAAGTAGCGTACTAACTTACTAGCCCTAATACGTTCTAATAGAATAGAATAGTCGCATATACATTGTTATTATAAGGTAATCCTAAAGGTACATTCGGATTAATATTATGTAAATTCAGAATTATTGAACTTTAAGTGGTTCATAACGATATTACTGCGAGGGACAAGTAAATTCAATCTAGTAAAGTTTGACAATTTCTTATTTGCTTCTTGTAGAAGTTCGTTTGGATTACCTCTAATTAGGATTTTATGGAACATCCTATTCAATTCTATTTGAGCAACATTATCATCAAAACAATTTCTTAATGCTCTCAGTCCGCATCAAAAAGGTAAACTACGAAGAATGTGCTTAGAAGGATTCTATTCATAATGTAAATACTTTTATTTATTCATTGGCTCATTGTAAGTACTTGTTTCAGTTGTGTTATTATAAATGCTCACTTTAACATCCAGAAAATTTACTTTAAAATCACTGAACTTGGAAGTAAATTTCAAAAAATCGTGTTGGAAAAGATTGTTTTTATAACTCTTAAGGTATTGTATTTCTGTAACCCCCAAAATTGCAAACATGTCGGCAACAAACCCCACTTTGATGATCATTTAAAACTCCTTTCTTACCTTCTAAACTTATCGTATTATAGTACTGAAATGCAGTAGAAGGGGCGGAACGGTTACTGGGGGCGTAGGTGTCACACCACTGGGAGCTCCCATGGCGGACACTCGTTTACGTGGGCGTTCGTCCAAGGGAGCATTAGTTTGGGGCTCAAACGCAACAACCTTTCGGTGCTGGTTCCAAATTCCTTCATCTATAATTACCTATCGGGGCTTTATGCTGTATTGGTCCGATCAGACCAGATCGGTAATGCCATTATTCTTCCTACTTAAACAACAAAGGAGAAGCTATCTCTTAGCACCCTTTTGGTGCTTCTAGTAAAGTTCCTCCTCGAGGCTGCTATTAGCCTCTGCTAAAACTACTGGCTACTAAATCAACTCTTTCCTCTCGGCTAGTACCTAGCTGTCCCGCTGGAGTTAGTAGGGAGTGAGTTAATGCCACACGATAATATAAAGTATTCATATTTACCTTATTAAGATCCCTCTTGTCTCTTTTTTATTATTTGGATCCCAATGAGACGAGAGCACACACTTATAACGAATTAAAGGGGCTCAAGGCCCAATTTATTTATGTAGTATTCACCGAATCTCGTATAAATTTTAACACACGAATAATTTTGTCGCTAATTTTTCCAATAGAATTTGGGGCTTTTCCTTGACTTATTCGTCTCTCTAACTGAAAAAGGGGCGAAATAAGACTTAAGGACCTTTTTCTTAACTTATTACTTTTTCTAACACAAAAAGGGGCGAAACAAGACGTAAGGACATTTTCCTAACTTATGATTTTCTATAACACAAAAAGGGCGAAACAATACTTCAGGAAAAGATTTTTACAACTTTATATTACCTAACTAATTATATAAATGATGTCCATCTATTTAGGAGTTACTACATACAAAGGAAAAAGGATTCTTCTTTTGAGTCTTTCGGGCTACTTCGGGAAATCAGAAATCAATAGAAATTTTCGGTTGTGAAAATGAGCCCGGAGCTCACTTTGGGGTTACCTTTTGTTAGATTTGGGTCCTCTTTGGTGGTCAAAAATGGGCGTTGATGACAAGAGGGAGTTGGAAGCAACTTAATCTAATTGGGCCATGAAGGGGGCGGAGAGGTGTGTCGAGGAGTTCTCTTGTCAATCAATTTGGCACATGTTGATTTGGAGCGACACTGGGTTTTGTTTTTGTTATCTTCGGTCATTAGACGACCTCTGGGACCTGTACGATTTTTGGTTTATATGGTCCGAGGTAGGGGCTGCCTCGTGAGAATCCTTATCTTAATTGTATTTTTTGTTGTTTTAATAAGTGGTAGAAGAGACAATAATCATTATTTTATTGTCTCGGTTGCGTGGAGGAAGGAGTAGCGTAAGTTTCTCCTCTAAGATTTCCAGGTAAAGGGAGTGTATTCTATAAGGAGTGAATACTACGATGAGTGTATACTAGAGAGTTTTAATAAGGAAGGGGTAACTAAAGTAGGATTTTGGTTGGGTTTTATTCTAAATTTTACATTTTGCCCTTGTAACTCAAGCTCATATTAATCGGTTTTCTTCCTCTAAGCTTGGGGTAGTATATGAAAAATAAGAGTAAGAGAAGTATGCTTTTGAATGGTAGGGTTACGTGGGAGCGAGGCAGCGGCAAATCTTCTATTTCTCTCTGCTCTTGGGGGGGGGGTTGTGCATAAGTTTGGGGGGGAGGGAATGGGCGATATGGGCTGTATGTATCATTTGGTGTGCCATGACCGTACTTTACGTAATCTAGTTTTAGTCCTTTTACAATTGTACGAGCTTTCTTAGAGTCTGGCATATTAATATCAAAATCTTTGATCACTTTTATTTTATCGTAAACATACTCTACTGTTAGGTTACTGTTTGTGATTGATTCTTCTACTGTTTGTGTTATTGCTAACATTTTTTCTTCCGCTTTCTCATTTTTAGCGATGTGTTTAAAAGCATCTGACAGAGCATTAACTAATAACATTTTTAACCAAAGCTGAAGGGAATATTACTGGGTTTTACTGAAAAAAATGTCCCAATCGATGTCTTGTACATTTAATGCCACTCTCCTTAAGTTTTGCATCGTTATACATGGGTATAAGAAGCCTAGTAATGCACGTATTTCAACACACACCCTTTTTTTCAAACAACTAAACCTCCTATCTGTACTATCGATACCGCCTACATCCAACAAGTCAACCGTGGCCTACTGTCATCTTTGCTGAAATCAATTTATCCCCGTGTTACTACCACCAACATGAATCATCTACACCTCACCACCGTTTATGTTAAATGAACCACCATTTCTCCCTTCAAACTATAGATCTTCTCTTCATGATTTTTTTAAATTTTATCAATCAAGTTATTTATTCCAATTCAATCATCAATAAAAATACCAGTGCACTTCTCCAAATCCAAATTACTTGAAGCAACTTCAGTTAAACCATACATTTAACTTTATGATGGCCTACCGGCTCATGAAGTCCTTACTCTCTATCTTATTCCAATGTGGTAGCTGCCGTGTGTAAGTCAGTCGAACCACTTCCTGCTTAAGGTCCTCATCGTTTCCAAACTTGAATTGCAGACACTGCCCGTTCGAGTGGAGATGTGTCATGCGGGAATACGTTTCCACCATCATCTGCGGGCGTTGAAGGACCATGTCCCCACTTGAAAGCTGGGTGACTCCTTTCCCATTCCAGTGATCCGGAAAGGGCATCTCGCCTTTACGAGTTAATAAGACGGAAGTCCGTGGATGCAAGAAATTGACCACTCCTGGCTTCTTCAGCAACACAACGCTTTCCAGCTCGAGTGACACCATTTCTCCGTATCCTGTGCCCCTCGTTCTCCCAAATCCGTCTAATCAAGCTGACTCCTGCAACTCCAGTGACCACAGCCTGCGGTGCAGTTAAGATTGACCGGAAGCTCATCTTGTACTTCAGCAATTTATTTTAAAAATACTTGAAATAAGTCTAAAGTATTCTTAACTCTCAAGCTTTTCCCCTCATTTTATACTCCGAGATTCCAAACAGAAGCCTACCTTTTGCATCCTAACTTTCATATTTTTTTATGCAACTCGAGAACAATATCTCCATCCCCAATCTTTATTGATACCCTTTTCTTATATAGGTGTTATACTATATTATTTTAGTTTCTAATTAAAAACATCTTTTCATGAATATGATTCTGAAGAAATAGAATTTCAGAAAACGCAAATACTTTTGAAGATTATTTTATTTTATCTTCGGTTAATTTAGAAGAACTTATAGTATATAGTATAGTATATAGTATCATCTATATTATTTACAGATATTTTTAGGTTTACATAAAAGTAGTTAATTACAATTTTTTTATTTGTGTAAGGCCATTGATATTCTACATTAGTGTCTAACTGGGTACCAAAAAATCCTTCTATGATTCTAGTCATTGTTTGGCCATCAGGACTTATTTGCCTTTTAATTATATGTTTACAATCATTCTCAGACACGGAATGACGCTTAGCGTATTTGTCAGTGGAATATGTACCAAAGAAAAAATAAGACTTTCCAACAAAAGATTCTACTTTATAACATTCGTAGGAATCTATAGCATTCTTAGTTATATCCTGCCACCAGAAAGTAACATCTACAACTTTTGAATTCGATAAATTCGCAATTAGTGGGCAATCAGTGGGAGGTGGGATGTTCCAAAGAATTCCAGTAGACCAGCTTTTGCAGTAGAAAAGTGGAACGCCTTTTTTATCCATTGTGTGGAACAGCGTATGTATGGATGGTTCAATGGTGGAATCATCGTCAGCAGTGCAAACAGAAATTTGCATAAAAATAAAAATTAACCAAAAACGAAACATGATTTCCATGTTGGTAATTTTTAAATGAAACGATAAGCGGAATGCCAACTTGGTATTTTTCTTAGCCGTGTTGATCTTCGTAAGGGCTTAGAACTATTAGGATTATTGTCATTATTAGTATTTGCGTTCTCGTCGTCTTCACAACCAGAATCATATCGTAACATTTGGTTTTCTAAGAACCAGGACTTTATTTCAGAAAAGGTTTTCTGTAATTGATGTTTATCTACGTCACGAACGTGAGAAATTTCTACTAAAACGGTTAATAAATAAGGATATAAGTTTTGAGTTGAATAAGAGAAAGTTATAAATTTGCAGAAAAATTCGACAATAGAAGTTCCAAATAATTATTATTATGAAGCTTTATAATAATACTTATAATACTTTCATAAAATTTAGAAATTTTTTTGTTATTTGCCCATTCACATGAAAGTAATTCAATTTAATGGGTTCGATAATTTTAGAATGAGTAGATTGATTGGTTGGTAAAACTTTTGGGAAAGCTTTAGGTAGTTGAACTGAATTAAAAGATATTATATTTTTGATTTCATTGTTTAGCAAAAAAGATTGACATGTTTCAGAATTTAATTCCTGTGATATAAAAATTTTAAGAGGTAAAAACATAGATGCTATAACATTTTCAGTAAATTTGTCAATTTTAAAAGATTTTGCAGTTCTGTATAAAAGTTCTGCATTTTGCACATCATTAATAAAATCTACTTTGGATTGGAATTTAATTATATCTGTATCATCACTAATTTCAAAATTACGTATTTTACGCATTCTTTTAACATGTGTCTTGATTTCTCGATTAGATTTACAACAATTTACTGTATAAGTTAAATCGTGAAATTTTGAAATGACCTCGTACTTTCCTAAGAAGAATGGTACAAGTTTAAGAGATTGTCCTGGTTGGACTTTTTTAG
>JAQGBU010001474.1:0-12784 GCA_034698605.1 Isotoma decorata | reverse complement strand
AAATGTATCCGATTGTAACGAAGATAAAGATAATTCCATAAGTGAATGAGACAATTAGATGGGAAATGGTGGCAGTGTTTTTAAGTTTAAAGTGGAATGAGTAAGTCTCATCTTCCTAAAAGTAATTCACTCAGTTTTTTAAATTTGTAAAAAAGTATTATAGGCAATTTGATGATGAAAATGTGGAAAATACTTGCATTTTTAACAATGTCAAAGGGAAGTTGTCCAATTGCAGCTAAAAAGATTCTAACGGGTTTGAATGCTTTTACAAGCTTTGCTGAGTGATCTTTTACATGCATTTTTAATCTAAAAAATAAATAAAGCACACACTTCTAACAGTCTCAAGTGTTTGGGATGACAAGCTTTTTTGAAGAGAGGCCGAGGAAGGATTAAAAGCTTTTAAACAATACTAAGTTTTTAATTGCTTTAATTAGCTATGACGACGCAATCATGATAAAAAAATATGCTCAATGTTCATCACAATTTAGGCAAGAAAAATCTACATAAAATAATATCCAAATGATGATGATATTTGTTTTATTATAATATAGAAAAAATGGAGTGATTTCCCAATAAGATATTTGAACTTTCTTAATCCAAATGAATAGCTCTTAAGAGGTTCTAATAATCCTTTTGATATTTTTCATCAGATTTTGCATTTCTCTTGCCCTTGTTATTTGATTTGGATTTGGGATCCTAACAGCTTTACCTAAACATTCTCATGTTTAACCTCATTTCAAAGGGTTATTTAAATACATTGAGGCCAGAGTCTCCCTTTCTAATTTCCACCCAAAGATCAAAGTAATGTTATTTATGAAAGTGTCCAAGGTCAAGAATTAATTCATGGAGGGAGTAAAGTAATAGCCTTCTTTCTCAAATAAGTACACCTAGTTTTGCAAATGTACCTAACTTTAATAACGTAAAACTCGATTTAGAACCCCATGGGAAGTTATTGTTTTAACATTTCAAAAAGGTTGGGGCGTTATTCTGGGGGGACTTTGTTTCAACGCGGAAAACAAGTAACATTTTATCTAAAAATCAACAATACAGAATAAATTAGCAGGGGAGTTTTTTTACTAGTGCCAATAAACGGCAGCCAAAAATAAAGTAGAACATAAAAAATGTTTTGAATTTCCAAGAATGTTAACCTTGAATTGGCGTAGTTCTTGCTGAACCCGTATTGAAACAAATAACGTGGTTTCTTTCGGAATTTAAAGTCTCCGCATGAAGATTTATCATCCACTTGAATTAATGTAGAAGAAAAATAAACGATCAGTATGTTCGTTTATTGATAAAATATAATTTCATACATTTCCCAAAGTTAACTGCTACAAATAATCGAGATTGAAATGATGATACCCACAAATAGCTGGGTTGTGTAAAGTCTGGCAAATGCTTGCTTCAGTCGGGTTTCCATAATCAATAAAAGTAAAACGAATTACCCTTAATTCTGTGCGATAAGACGCGTCTTATAGAGTAAAAACGACCAAAAAATGAACGAAAATAAGAGCACTGCGTCGTATAAGAAGGAGCGTCTTATCCAAATTTTTATTTCATATAAAATTTAGCATCAACTATCCAGTTATAAGGTCTAAGAGGCCTTAGTATAAATTGGGAACGACGGAAAGTTCCCGAATGAATAAATAAGAAGGGTTCAGGCTGATGTGCTTTTCGGAAACCAAAACGAGAGTTGGTTATTTTATTTATCGAACAGGGAATCTATATACATATAATTACACAATAGCTACGCAGATAAGACAACATAGTAATACATATACCGGATAGGAAACCAATAATATGCTAAGGTGCTCAACACAGCCTTAAGCATTGATGGGATATGCTAAGGTGCTCAACACAACCTTAAAGCATTGATCAGAACTCTACTCCACACTTGCAGTCCAACAAGGTTTCGAGTAATGATAAGTTGGCAATGGACGGCAGCTGCTATTTATAGCCTGCTGGACATTGCTGACCGATGATGGAGTTTGGGATTGCAAGATGTAGAGCTAGACATGTTAATATTATCTAAATCGTATGGTAATAACTAACTGTAAAGAACGGAGACATCTCCTATTGTCTCCTAATACAATAATATACAAGAGAGGAAAGGTATAACCTTTACACAGTTGTGTATAAAGTTGAAAGGGATCCGACTTTTTACTCTAGTTAGAGTATCCTGATCGCTTTAAAAACCGACTAAGCCAGCCATTTGAAGCTGTAAAGTCAACAATTTTAAGGTCCTAGGCTATTTTGATTCCTTGCAGTTGAATTCGGGAGGGCGGTGTTAACCCTCAATTTCTTGTCTCATGTTATTATCATGTTATTATATGCGTCTTATAAAAAGGGGCGTCTTATGCAATATTTTTGGATGCGTTTTAGTTAAAAAAAAGAGCCCTGCGTCTTATGAAACGGTGCGTCGTATGGCACGGAATTGAGGGTGCATAATAAATCCACAGGCTTATTAATTAAAAATCACCTGAAAGCCTTTCAAGGACCAAACATTTATACTTTAAAGTCAATTCAAAACAACAGTACGAGAAATGAAGGCGTTTCAAAGTAAAAAAGGAAACAGACACGAATCCCTTTATCATGCAAACGAAATAAAAGAGATGGAATATAACTAGCCAAGCCATATATATTTGAAGCGAAAAAAGGATGGTGATGACCACGGCAGGGAAGTACCCATGCCAAAAGGCAACACTAGTATAAAATCGTCGTTAGAAACAATAAAAAGGAATTAATAACAATAACAACTGAATTATTAATTATTAACTATAAGCCACCCGAAAGCGATGCAAAGTCTTATATTTTAAAGTTCTTATAACATAACATATTATTGAAAGGAAGGAATGCATTTCGAAGCTAAAAAATAGACACGAACGCCTTTCTGTTGGATTCAAAATAAAACTGACGAGTCAAAAGCAAGTTCACTCGAGCTACATGCAAACACGAAACAAAACAGTTTCAACTGTTTTTCTGGTTAAAATCAACACTTTATTTAGGCATAAAAATTTATATTTAAGTTAAAAGCCTTCGAACGAATATAACAGGAATGGTTGGATAAAACAAAACGAGGAAAAAACTTAAAACATCATAATAAAATATTCCAAAGTTAAAATACGTGACATTCTTTTTGCTTTTTCTTCATTTGGGCTCCAAGTTTCCTGCGGCTCAGTCAAAAAAATCCTTAAGAAATCAATTAAGTTTCATTTGACGTATTTTAGAGAACAAGATGAAACTGTTTAGAAATCAGAAAAACTTGCATTCAAGTTTTATAATATTTGTAATTTGGAAATTTTGCAATCTCCAAAATCACAGTGTAGAATGCAATAAGGAAATACAATCCAAAAACCTGCCTAATTTTGTAAACCTGATCAATATTTTTGATGATTGTTTCATTCGCATAAATTTATTTGGTAAAATGAATATAAAATTTGAATCACTGAACCAACCCATTGTCATTAACAATTTTGAAAATGTTCTTCCCTCGGAGAAACAATACTACAAAGGTATACGAAAAGTTGAAAAATTCCAACCAAAATTCGACTTTACTCTTTTTGTCGTTCCTTCTGCTGAAAGTGTTATTCGATTTAATAATCTATCACTACCTGAAACACATAAAATAGGTTGGCATATACTGTTGGAAGAATACAGAAATTGGTTCAAGAACAACTACGAGGAAAGAGCTGATCAACTTCCTTCTCAAAGATTAACTTCATATCACGGCTTCATTGTTACGGAAAAACAGTTTCAAAATCAACTACTTTTTGAAACCCAATTCGGGACGGATGTAAAAATTAAGACTCAAGAACTTCTCATTCAACAATGGATTACAAAATATGATTTAGACTTTAGATCTGATTCAAAAGTAAAGGAAAAGGAACCCTCGTGGTTATCAGTCCCTTTTTTACTACTCTTAGAACTTCATGTAGATATCCATTTAATTAGCCATTTATTTATCTTTACATTTGAGACGAAGGAGTTGGTTGGAAGTGAGAGAACTTTTGCTTCTTTCAACAGTCAAAGTGACATCGGGTTTTCTACCACTGGATTTCACTACATGTGCACTATTTGTCCAGATGCAGAGACTGAAATCAAAATCCATTATAAGTTTTTACAGAACTCTGAGCTAGACAAGTCATTTGTTTTCGAAAAAGCTCGTCAAAAGGAAAAGAAAATACCATTTGTAGAAGCCAATTTTTGGCCGCCGGATTGCAAAAGCCAGTTAAAATTTTTGGACAATCCAAAAAAGTGGTTTCCCATTCTTAAAACTTACCGTTCAATTGGGTTTCAAAGAGTAATGTCATTTTTATTGCAACAAAATTCCAGCTACGACCAACAAGGGTGCACAACGACACCTCGGCGTTTCTTTGGATTATACCCTAAATTTATGCAGCTTATCGATTCATTTCAAGAACCGAATCGATCCATCGTTTCACGTAACCCCGGAAAAATAACGACGTATTCAGAGGGTATCTTAAAGCAAGTGGTAACGTTTCAGAGGATGTCCTGGATAGTGTTAAAGCGATACAGTTACTCTTTTTTAACATGCTCCCCAATCAATACTCATCCTATAATATTGGAAAGCGCAATGAATAACTTTTTAAAGCCATTCAATTTGGTTGTGTGGATAGCATTTTTAGCATTTATAATATGTATCATTGTTTATTTAATTATTTGGAATAATCCATTAGTTACATTTGAAAATGTTTGCATTCCTTTTGAAATTTTATACATTGTTTACGGTTTATTTCTCGAAATTTCTTTGGTTATTGGGAATCCAGTTAAAAAACTGAAGCATTTTCGTTTCATATTTGGAATACTAATAATTTTAGGAATTCTTTTAAGCAATGGATACAAGGGAATAGTGACTAATGATATGCTTCTACCACCTACGCCTAAAACTGCAAAAAATTTCCATCAACTGCTAGAAAAAGACTTTAGAATATTACTTCTAAAGGGATCTCAAGGAACTGCAATGGGTGATGCCAAATCACGGTTTTTTATATCAACAAACATCGGTCAATGGCGATTGACAAATAACGATAATTTTTTTAAATTCGCATGGTCCCATCTTTTAGCTGAAGTTGAAGAAATATTTAACTTGAATCCGATTAAAGAGGAGGACAGGGATTTTATAGATTTCTTTATGTTCAATTATCGGTCTAAATTTAATTGCAGTGGGGAATTTTGCAGTGGAAATTTAACGAAAAATGAAAGTGACGTAGTGAAAATGATATTGCCAAAACTAAAGCATCTTTTAACTCATTATTTTATTCGTAAATCTGAGTTTTTAAATATTTCGCAAATGATATCAACAATTTCTGAATGTAATAATACAGCTCTAGTGGCACCATCGCACCGTATTCTTCAATTTAAGAATAGATTATTAGGGCAAAGGTCATCTATTTTAAGATATCCTTACGTAATACCTCAAGATAATATATTAGAAGTTACTGAGTTATTCAGATACAGCTTTGTGAATGGGGAGTTGGTATACAAGAAATTTGCAAAATTGTTCGAATCTGGAATTTATTTCATGTGGCAAGATTTAATTGAACAATCGGATATTAATGGAATTTACCAAAAATTCAATGAGTTCCATTCTCAATCTCTTTTGGAATATATTTTGGCAGTCTTTTGCATATTAGGCGTTGGTTTAGCTCTCTCCCTGTTCATTCTTTTTATAGAATTAAGGAAGATAATTATGACTCGTAGTAAATGTATTTTTTTATTCATTAAAGCAAAATGGAAGGTTTTTCTGTCCATAGCTTTTACTAAACGCGTTTTACCTCTTAACAAGGTTTTAGAAATCGAAGTGTTATCTTTATAATTCAGATTTTGTAAATGGTGAAAGCTCACGAATTTTCTGGACTAGCTGTTAAAAAACAAAAAATCAACAATAATGTTAATAGTAATAACGATGTAGCTCATGGCATTTTAATGAGCAAGTTGGCCCAATTTTGGAAATATTAGACGGCTTTTAAAAGATTCATGATTGGAATTGAAATTTTAATGATCTGTAATGTAAAATCAATTGTATTAAAATATCGAATCACTGTAATAATGTCAAGACTTAAACAAAATTTTTGATCAAATTGAAATCTTTTGTTGCTTATATAAGTGTGACAACAATACAACTTTTTAATAAATGTACACGGCTTCACAAATGCACAAGTATACGCCAGTATTTGAACTCAAAGATCAAACATCTAAATTAAATGTGTTGGAGAAAACGTACCAAATAGTTCATGTACTGCACCTTTGCATTTATGTAATGTAACGCTATTCTCACTATTAACGTTTCGGTATATGACCCAGTTTTTTTACAGAGCTACGGTGACTTCACCTTTCTGTGATCCCTTCATCGACCTTCTAACAAGATATATATGCACATGCACGAGATTTCAACTAACCATATCTTTCTGTTATACTACTATGGTTCTATGAAAACTGTGTCATACCTTTTTGAAAATAGCTTAAATTTCTGAATTTCGCTTGTGACCCTTCCCAAAGGGCAAATTCTACTTCAAATTTAAATATAGAAGGGAAATTTTCTTGTATAATAAAAATGTATATGGCACTTTTGACTTCATTATAGGTGGGTCTTTTGTCATGACAGGTAGTTGTAATTACCTACCAGGTTGTTCTGAATATGTGGCAGGTACTTATAATGTCTTTGCAGATACTCATGGGTCATGGAAGACAAGAAGAGAAAAGTAATTCTGATGTCACGACAGGCAAGAGACAAGTACTTCTGGTGTCATGACAGACAAGAGACATGCACTTCTGATGTCATGACAGATACTCCTAATGTTATCTCATCTCACATGCACTTTGTATATCACGACATGTCATTAGAATGTAGACATTTTCCCCAATCACAACCCTTTGGTCTGAACCAGAGGTGGGCATAATCGAAGCGGCGTTTCAGCTGGTGCGATTTTTCAGCGCTTCACACCACACCACGCCACTGGTGTGGTGTGGTGTGAAGCGCTCGATTCTTTTGGTGTGGTATGGTGTGAAGCGCTCAATTTTTTCGATGTGGTGTGGTGTGAAGCGCTCAATTTTCTTGATGTGGTGTGGTGTGAAGCGCTCAACGTTTTCGATGTGGTGTGGTGTGAAGCGCTCAATTTTCTTGATGTGGTGTGGTGTGAAGCGCTCAACGTTTTTGATGTGGTGTGGTATGAAGCGGTCAATTTTTAGCCCGAGCCTAGGGCTTATGAGCCCGGTATGTCCGTCCGTCCGTCTGTCTAACGATAACTCACGACTGCATGAACCGATTTGGATGAAAACTGGACCACACCTGTATTTCACCAATTCAGGATCCGAGTTCGAAGATGGGCTAAGTGTCACAAGTATTTGGTCCGTGGGTGGGCCAAAACCCCCACCGGTCATGCAATTTTCGCCCTTTTTTGAAAATGGTCATAGAAAGCTGAAATTTGGCATGGGGGCTACTAATAGCAAATATAAATGAAATCTTAACCCAAATTTCCTTTTTTAATGGTTTGAATGACCCCACGAGTGACCCCCACTGGTTTTTGAAATTCAACTTAGGAAGCTGAAATTTGGCATGGGGGCTACAAAAAGCAAAGGCTAACCTAAAGGTTAACCAAAAACACCTAGTGTAACCCCCATAGCATGGGGTACCATTCGAAAGGTCTTGTTGGGAAGACTCTAGAAATGTACATTACTTGACCTTTGTGACCTTAAGGTCACGGCTTAGGGCCGTTTGATATGATACGACATGCATGCTATGGGGGTTACACTAGGTGTTTTTGGTTAACCTTAAAACGGCCCTAAGTCATGACCCATAGGTTACAGAGGCTAAGTGTTATACATTTTTGGAGTCATCTTAGCAAGACCTTTCGAACGATGTGCCATGCAATGGGGGTTGTGCTGCGTTATTTATTTTTCGTGACTTTTTAAAGGTTGCTAAGTTGTGACCTTTAGGTCACAGAGGTCAAGTGTTGCATATTTTTAGAATTGCCTTGTTGAGTTCTTTCGAATGATGTATCATGTTATAGGGGTCAAGAGGAAACGCATGAGTGACCTTATGACCTATGTAGGGGACGAAGGAAGCGTCTGACACGTTTACGTCCCTATCTAACCTTGTTCAGCGTGCGGAGTTTCATATTGTGTCAAAAATGTGGAAACCCAAAGTCCCATGTTAGGTGTGCGTACTCCTTTAAGTTGAAGTTCAACTGACCTGACCTGACCTGAGAAGCCTTATCCTAAGTACTAGACTGGAATGGGGTAATAATATACATAAGCCTAATAAAATTAATAATGATGTCATTCTGTACAATTTATAAATGACAGTTTGACACATTTGTCAATTGATATTGACAGTATGACAATATTGGCAGATGACTTAAATGACCATGATATGATGATACGGCTGACTAGACTAATTTAAGTTCATGAGGACAAGGAGACTGGACGACCTTTTACTTTTAATTTAGCTGCGGGGTCACCTTCTTGTCACTCCATCCTTCATTCCTCATTATTATCTCATTCTGATCATCTCACCCTCACTACTTTCACGTTATATCATCATTGCATAATGTGCATTTAACATTCCTTCATTATGATCTTATAAATCTCATTCTTGTAAATTATTGTGTAATAAAAAAGACTATGATAACATGAATGACTTTTCCATTCAGTTGAGTTGATGGACGAATGGATGGTTTTTGACTTACATTTTCATAGTGACCCTTGTGACCCCGCACGCGCACCTAGATGCGGGGTCACCTCGTTTTCCTTCCATCCTTCATTCCTCATTATTAGCTCATTCTGATCATCTTACCCTCACTACTTTCACATTATATCTTGCATAAGGTGCATTTAACATTCATTCATTATAATCTCATAAATCTCATTCTTGTAAACTGTTTTGTAATAGTAATGACTATGAAAACATGAATGAATTTTCCGTTCAGTTGAGTTGATTGACGAATGGATGGTATTGGACTTTTTACTTACATTTTTGTAGTGCCCCTTGTAACCCCGTACCTAGGTTAGGGGTCACCTTGTTTTCCTTCCATCCTTCATTATTATCTCATTCTGATCATCTCACCCTCACTAATTTCACATTATACCCTCATTGCATAATGTGAATTTAACATTCATTCATCATAATCTCATAAATCATATTCCTGTAAATTATTGTGTAATAGTAATGACTATGATAACATGAATGATTTTTTCGTTCAGTTGAGTTGATTGACGAGGAGAATGGATATCTTTTGACTTACAATTTGATAGTGACCCTTGTGACCCCGCACCTAGATGCAGGGTCACCTTGTTTTCCTTCCATCCTTCATTCCTCATTATTATCTCATTCTGATCCTCCCACCCTCACTAATTTGACATTATATCATTTTAGCGCTCAATTTTTTGATGTGGTGTGGTGTGAAGCGCTCACTTTTTTTTATTTGGAGTGGTGTGGAGTGCTCATGGGGGCTGGTGTGAAGCGCTTGACATTTAGCACCCCACACCGGTACCTATGGAGTGGAGCGCTGAAATCTGAGCGCACCATCCGACCCCTTGGTGTGGTGTGGAGCGCTCCCAGTTTTGCCCACCTCTGGTCTGAACCTTGAGCGTTTTGCTCAAAAATGTAATGTTTTGATCTTTAGTACACTACACAAAACAAAAGACATTTTTTGGCGTCAATACCCCCATAGAAAATCTCGATTTGGTGCTGAGTACCATGACATGAGATGCAATATTCCTACCCTAGACCATTGTCTTTAAATAGTACCCATTGCGCATTAGTGTAGACTTGTCACACTGGGGCTGGACAGGCTAATTTGATGATTTCTCCCTTTTCATCATTGGCGAAACTATGGGGGTTCCCCATATACGAAAGATACGGAGTCAACTCCGTACCGTTGGCTCCGTATCTTTCGTACATGGGGGTTCCCTAACCTAACCCTTGTATAAAAAGCTTTCATACACCTTACATGCACAGTAGCTTGGGTAGAGTAGGCTCCACTCTTCTCTATTCCCGTGTGTGTAAGTCGAGCAGAGGGTTTTTCTAGGCCTAGGGGTTACTGAAGTGATCCGACAGCACCCGACAAAAATCGGCTGAAGTTACGTGACATTTTTTGGCCGGATGTTGCCCGACACATCCCGTCCAAAATTATTTCTTCTTGCTGTTTCCTTACCTGTCAGTGAGAAGTGTAAATATTTAAGTAGCGGCAAAAGAAATCCCGTTTCTGTATGCCTCTCCTTCCGTGTAGTCAAAAAGCTATGGCCAAAAAATGATTTAATCAAAGACAGTAGTTATTTGCATTTGATGTTTACGATCTGATCTGTTTATTACCGTATAGAATATGTAATAGTATGTTACTTCAGTTTTAAGCCCGAGCTGAGGTCTTATGAATTTGGTATATCTGTCGTTCTCGAGTTATCTTCACACAGACCGACAGACATAACAAATTGAGAAGCCCTAGACTCGGGCTAAAACTGAGAAAAAATTATAATTCAGTAGAATGGTTGTAGATATTCATTACCTGTCAAACGCAAATTTTGCAAACGGTTTTATGATCCGAAACAAACGCTAATGCGTTTCCTGAAAGGTCTAAGGTTATGAAGAGTAATTTTAGCATTTGCTTGGGATCATGAAACCTTTTCTTGGAATTTGCCATAAAACGATTATGTGCTGCTGCAAGCGTTTAGCAGGTTGTGATTGGTTTTGTCAAGGTTTTCAGGTTAAGAATAATAATTTTAGCATTTGTTTGATATGTAAAAACCATTTTGTACATTTGGCAAAAACACGCTTTAGCGCTGCAAGAGTTAAGGGCATTTTATGTGTTTGAAAATATTTCACAACGTAGAAGTTAATTTCCCAAACGTTTTACTTTTTGTATGACTATTATAGCTTTTTTCGGGATCGTCCTATTCATTTTTTATTTAAGTTAAATGGCTATATCTGTGTGCGGCTTATCAGCCTACAGCCTCCTATAAAGTAAAAGTTTCTAAATCATTTATCTACGGGAGGGGGAAACGAACGGACATGGGGCTTTACTATTCGAATCCTAATTTTTTTTAAATTTTTTTCCCGAATTCCCTCCTTTGGAAGCATTTGGCCATTTTCAATCTGCATCTGGCCCAATGTGCACAGCAGAGCAATGCTCCTGAAACGGTCTCTCCTTCGCGGTTTCCGGTCCCTAACGTAGATGAGTTTTGAACCTCGTTTGATAATAGGTATAGAAAGTAGATCACGTCATCAGTGGGAGAACAGTGTTTGTAATCCTTAACTAGGAAAAACACTTAAGATAATAATAAAATTTGAAATTTGGCACCGGGGTTACAAATAGCAACGTTACATGAAGTCTGAAGCCGAATTTCATTACTTTGGGACTTGAATTACCCCATAGGGTGATTCAATATAGGTGAGGCTCAATATAGAAACCTAAGATTTATAGTACAAGTTCATTTCAGGTCTATAAATTTAGGTTACAAATAAATTTTATGCCATTTCGTAAATCGTTTTTAGGTCTAGGTTCGAACTGAATCAAATTGCACAGGGAAGTTATTTAGCCCGAGGCTAGGGTTTATGAATTTGGTATGTCCGTTCTTGCGTCTGTCTAACGATAACTCAAGAACACTTGAACCGATTCGAATGAAGTCCTGGTCTTGTTGGTTTTGCCAATTCAGGAACTGAGTTCGAAGATGGGCAATAATTGGGTGAAGTGGTTGATCATGCTAGATTACATTTTTCTTAAAATGATCATAGAAAGATGAAATTTGGCATGCGGGTTACAAATAGCAACTTAACATAAAACCAATAGCCAAATTATACCTTTTGTGATCTTAATGACTCCACAGGGGGGCCTGCACTGGTTTTTGAAAGTCAATGTAAAGAGATGAAATTTAACATGAGGGTTAGAAGTTGTGACGATACCTGAAATTTGAACCCAAATTTTATTTTGTGAGAATTTCAATGACCCAACTTTGTCACCCCTACGGCTTTGAAAGTCGACACAAAAAGGTACAGAAGTTGTGCATGGGTGTTTCAATTACACATACACACATGAAATATGAAGCCAAATTTCGGAATAATACCTGGCTCGGGCTAAATCAAGCTGGACAGGAAAGTGTTCCCAATATCCCAGTTGTATTTTATCAACAAATATTTATTGAATACCAAAATATACCAGTATTTTTTTATTTAAATTTTTAAAACATTCCGTGATAACAAATGTTGGTCCCATGATTCTCTCCTCTCCTATGCTAGAAGGTTCCCTTAGTAGCAGTGAGGGAATTTAAATTGGTTTAATAGTGTTCAGAAGAAGATAGTTAAAACTTGAGTGACGGTTTCGTAAGGTGACCATCGATCACGAAGAAAAAACCGGGACGTTTTTTCTAGCAACTCGCCTTTATAAACACGCCCCCACACTACTATTCGTAGTATATTAGGAATAATGATAAACTTAATTGTAGTATATTAGGAATAATAATATAATTAGTGGTAGTACATTAGCAATAATAATATAATTATTGGTAGTACATTAGGAATAATAATATACTTATTGGTAGTACATTAGGAATAATGATATACTTATTTGTAGTATATTAGGAATAATAATATACTTATTAGTACATGCAGTGGGCCCCATATTGTAATAAACTAAACTAAACTAAACATTAGTAATAATAATATACTTCATACTTATTGATAATATGTTACTTAAACTAAAACTTCCCAGTGCAACTTGATTTAGCCCGAGCCTAGGCATAATGACTTTTATTTCAGAATTGGTCACGAAAAATA
>JAQGBU010001473.1:0-12792 GCA_034698605.1 Isotoma decorata | reverse complement strand
AACTTTATCGTCCCTTTGACCCTAGGAATCCAAATGTGAAAACAGAATTAAAAAATATTATTCCTGTCAAAAGTTAGCCATTCAGACTGACGGACAGACGGACAGACGGACACCATGAACGTTCACATAAAGTATCTAACGATACTTAATAATGGTCTAAAAATAAACTTTACTCTTTTAAGCATGACCCCCCCTATTAACATAAACTCCTCTCCTTTGCTGTAGGGTCAAGGATCAGAAGATAAAACTATTAAAACTAGTCCCTTCGTCCCTACTGGATGGTGGAATGGTGGAAATATTAACTCCTCCGTTCCGGGGAGGGCCAAGGGGTTCTAATTTTACAATTCTTATTACATTATTATTTATCATATATAAGATTTGAGAAAAAACGTAAAAACCTGTAAAAATACATCATGCACAGAAGAGACTGAAGAGCTTGAGCTCATTATCTTAAAATGATCCATGCTTTGCATAGTGAAATAACTACCAAATTATTTCTTTTAAAAAATGCAAATTAGAAAGATAATTACAATATAACTGGGATACGACATATTTCATACAAAAATGCGAAGACTGAAGCGATGACACATACAAGAAAGGCATGCTTTATTATGGCAGGCAGAAGCTAGAAGCCATCCCCTAGGTTAGTGTTAATTCCATATGTCAAGTTTCCCCACTGATTCCTCGTACTACATAAGTAAAAAAACTTGTAGAGAATTATTACACAACCCATGCCATGTGTAGTAAAAAGGGCAATTCAAGTAAGCCGAAACAAGTTGGAAATTGACACACATCCTCCGTTTTAAATTGGTTTTGACTACTTAAAAATAAGTACAAATTTTCTTGGAACTTTTTGCCTTGCTTCAATCACTGACCATATTTCCAAACCATTTGATAATATTTCATTTTAGTGTATAATAATACTTGGTATAAAATAAAGGCCATACTAGTACAAGTACAATAGATTTTTTAGACCTAAATAAATTAAGACTTGATTCGAAATTCCTCACATATCAGTATCAGAAATTGTTGAACATAAAATACATTAAGTAATAATTCACCTCCGAATAAGATGTCAGAATTAGATCCAACTTATCTGGAAGGATGTGCTAATCTTCTTGATCAGATTGACAGTAAGATATACCAAAAATATTGATTTTAGCAAATAAGGGATGAAGGCCTCGGTGGTGTGTGTTGTATGCTTGTCCTTTTTAAGCCCTTTTCACCATTAACAGTTTCTACTTACAAAAATGTAAGGAAATTAAAAGAATGCCTTAAAAGATAATTCTAATATTTAATTATTATGTCCTGCATGATTTTTATTTAGAACGACTTCTAGTAGTCCTTCGAGACGGAAGAACATTAATTGGAGTACTTCGTTCTGTAGACCAATTCGCAAATTTGATCCTTCATCAAGCTGTCGAACGTATCCATGTAGGTGGCAATTATGGAGATATACCAAGAGGAGTTTTTTTGGTTCGAGGTGACAATGTTGTCTTAATAGGAGAAATTGTAAGATAATACTACCATCCGTTTGTGTTAATTTTTAAAGCTTTTATACAATCTTCTGTTTAATTTCTTGTTAATTGAACATCTTTATTAAATAAAATAGGATAAAGAAAAAGAAGAGAAAAGCCCTTTAAAATGTGTTCCAGTAGAAACTATATTGGCTGCTCAGAGAGAGGAACAAGAGGACAGAAATATTAAGGAAGCTAGGCGCAACCAAGCCTTTAAAGAACGGGGGATAATATACATGCCAGAAACAGGGATCGCACAAGACGAAAATTAAATAAGATTAAGGAAGGATTATTAGACTGAAATAATTCCACAAAATTATTAAAAATTTCCCCGTAAAATAAACTACAACGGAAACACAAAGACGTGGACGTCAAATATAGGTCAACTTACCAATTTATGAGGATAACATCTCCTTTTTAAGGGAAGGAAAAATAGAATATAATATTATTTATTATTATCTGTGTTTCTAGTGTGCTTATATTATAAGTGTACTGTAAAATATGCAAATACCCAATCCAATTGATTTACACCCATCCCAAGTCTCATCTCATCTTACAAGAAGATGTTTTCAGACTTCACAGTTTTTTTATATCGAGTAGTAAATATTGAATTTCAAAATTTATATCTTCAAATCCTAAATAACACTTTTGCCTTAGCTCATGCATTTGCAAATAAAATTAGTGATGTATCTCGTACTACCTATGCAATAAAATTAAGCAAAGACGTAATAATAATTTACTTAATAAAAATAATATTGAAATTATTAATAGCTAATAATATATGTATCATATGTTTTATTTATACAGTGTTTTCTCTATTTAATTATTTTTACTTTGTTACATACGTATCCATCTCGTCTTTAAAGGGTTCAACAGTTCCAAGACGGCCCCTTCCATTCGTACAACCTAACCTAATGGACGATAAAATAGTATAGGAACTTCAGTAGCATACATTTTTTTTATATAATACGTTAAAATTTCTTTTCAAAATAGCAACATAATAAGAGTAAAAATGTCATATGTGACACTTTATTTTTGGAAGCCAGTTAAATATGGCTAGTTAGATCAATTATAATTATTAATTTCGAAATAACGTAAAATAAGAGATATTTTAAGCAATTGGGTTCATTGCTATTTCATTCATTTAAAGGAAATCATATCAGGTACAAAAACTACATTAGCATTACAAGTTTCTTATTAAACGTTTAGCCGAAGTATTCCCCTGTCTTTGGACATACTTTAATTAATTAATTAACTAAAAATTAAAAAAGAAACAATTTTCAATAAAAGCTCAGCCATGCTAGATTCAGCGAAGCTAATGAGAAACCCCATTCCTTTTTTTGGCGTGAAAAACCTTTCCTACCGGAATATTTCTTTTACTCACACGAGCTAAATCCTTCTTGGTTATTCTACACCTGATTTCAGATTCAGATTAAAAAGAGCAACTAATTATTTGATTAAAAGTGAAAGTAAAAACAACTGATTGTTTAATTGCATTAATACTACATAAAAAGGCACATTAGACAACTTTAATATTATATTTATTACATTACACATTAAACTTATCAATTTATCAAAAAGTAATACTCATAGTTCTACATTCTACATAAGACATACGACAAAATTTAGATTAGGTTTTGTGCATTTATTTATGTGATTGCACAAATAAATAACAAATGAATGTCCTCGTGAACTCGTCACCTTGAACACTTCCAAGTAAACTGTTGCAAAGGGGATAAAACTAAATCAATACGAAGCTGGGGAAGTGGGGCCAACTAGATATTCTGCTGTCACCACTGGGTTCAGGTACCAAGACTCAGGAAGAAGAATTATAGTCAATAGAACAATGCAAAACGTAATAGAAGTATCGAATAGAGTGATGATGAGATGGAAAAGTGTACCTTGGACAGTACAACATCAAAGTGTTCGTTACCTTCGAAAACCCAGATGGGTTCCGATGGCCAAGAGTAAAATGTATAAAATCATTGACCATCCACCTCAGCCTAGACCCGAAGCAGAGGAGATGAAACGCCTTATGGACCTTAATAAAGTCTACAACAAATCTTTATGGTAAATACCTGCATTTTCAGAGCCTTGCCGTCCTAATTAATGCGTCACTTCAAGAGAGGTTCAAAAGAGTGAGTGGTCTGGTAACTCGAACAAAAAAGATTTCCTAATGAAGTTGTCACCTATTTCCTAGTTAGGACTAGGACAACTTTTTGACTCAAGGTCGGATGACCTCTTCAAAGAAACGCGTAATTCTGAATCAAGGTCATAATTACGTAAATCAGAGTCATCAGAACTCCCAACTCTCGTGTCTTTGCACTCATTAAAATAGGATAATGGATATTGATCTATACTTAAGGATAATTAATCAATGATGTTTGATTTCAGGGTGTTTCAGAGACATATTTATGACGACCAAGCTGCAAAAAGTCGGTCAGATGCTCAAGAAATCAGTGAAGAAGGAGATCTTGAAAGAATTCTAATGGAAAACGAACGTGACAATGCCAAAGTAAGGGCCCTTCGTGAGCAACAGATTGAAGAAGAATGGAGACGAGTTGAGGAAGAAATTATTGCAAAACGATTAGACAAGGAAGATGAAGAACTGAAAATGCTTCAACAAACTGAAGAAAAGCTTCAAAAAGAAATGGTATGGTTTTTCTGGGGCTTAAGTTAGTTGTTCTTAAATTGCAACCAATGTCGATCAGAATTCATATTTCTTACAAAATATAGCGAAAACAACTTTTTAAAGACAATTCGGTTTTTCATTTCGGTGTCTCACCAACGTCATTTGTCATTTGTCAGTAATTTATAGAAGCATTAAATTCTGTTGCCTGAACCTAACCATTGCAACTTATGAGTCGACCTTGCCTGCAGCATTTACATGAATCATTAAAGTTTTGAAATAAAATTGAGTTATGCATTTAACTTGTATTGTATTTATTGAACTTTTTAGGAGAGATTGAAAACTGCCATTCGGGAAGAGGACATCGATGAAGCAATAGAAAAAGCATTAGCTGTTGAAGTGGATTATAATTTTGCTATCGATAAAGATGGAAAAATCTATCAAGGGCGAACGAATCATAATAAAGGAGAAAACATGTCTACCGTAAACTTAGAACCTATTAAAAGTCAAATTAATTCCTCTTCGAGCTAAAACCCGTCGAGACTCGTGATACATTTTAGTATTTGTGTGTTGACCCATTATTAAGGTACTTGTAGCTTGAAGAATTGCCATCTTATGATGCAGTAGTATTGAATATCCAGGTATATTGAATATCCAGGTATATTGAATATCCAGGTCTATTGAACATCCAGGTATATTGAATATACCTGTCGTTGAATGGCAGTTTGATGTATTATTAACTTTACTGTAAGCTCTGTAAGCTTATACTTTGTAATACATCAATTTTTAATAAGTGTTGAAAAGCAATGTAGATGGACAATACAAAACTGACATAAAATGAGTTATTAGACTACGTATTTTGTTGAACTTGACTGTTTTTGATAACTGTGAAGCGAAGAGAATGATTAAGATTAGCTTAAGATTATCAAAATTTAAAAGAAATTGGTACAATAAGAAAATGTTAAAGTTACATGTGTAAATTTAGTGTTGTAGATCGCATCAAATAAAATGTATCAATTTATAAACTAAACTAAACCCTATATTCGAAAGAAAATGGGGTCGTTTCCGTTAATTTGCCATTAAGTTCAACATGAAGGAGGAAGTTTTGTTGTTTTGATAGGTTACATTTAATATGGGATCCAAAGAAACGACAAGTAAATATTTGTCTGTTCTGTTGAATTTTCAATTAAATGCAGGAATTTTACATTGCTTGAAAATTTTAAAAACGTAATAATATTATGTGCCGTTTATTCCAAAATAACCAAACCGGTTTCTATGCAAAATCCAAAAGCAAACTGCCTAATAACTCCGAGACGGATGCAGATGTATAATGCATATAGTTTGCCAAAAACCGTTCTTGATTGCGATTCAAATAAGTGTGTAGGCTAGCCAAATGTATTTTTACGAGAATTGATTTATTTTCCAAAGCTCTTGTGAAATTTTGATAAGCTGAAGACTTTGAAAACCTAAATGATTTCACTGTACATTTTTGACGTAAGTTTACGTTTTGATTTGACATTTAGGAAATGATGTTACTTCGGAAGCTTACCATTACCAGAGGTGTCGTTCTTAACGAGTTGCTTTGTTAATATTCTTATTTTGGGTAATGTATTTGAGAAAGGATATAAAATCATCATACTTAAGATTAATAGCCCACATAATGTATTTCTGCCACTTTAGCTGGTACATAAATATGAGTAAAAGTTCCAGGTACGAATGAATCAAAAGTGTCCGTCACTTGATAATTTAACTGTCTTACGTGACAAATAGGTTAATTGTTTTCAATTTTTCTTGTGCTATATGCAACACTTTCGTAACAGTAGGAAGTAGGAAGTAGAACTAGAAATCGCATCCTTTGGTAGTGTAGATTATTATCTGATTTACAAAATATTTCGTATAATGGGATTGATCAGAACAATATAAGCATCCAGTTCCTGTAATCATTTTTAAGCTATTTCTGACGTCTTTATCTTACTGAAGTGTATCGTATCTAGAAAATATTACCTAACCGTAGAATTTATTATATAAACTAAATGTTATCTACAGATTTTGGTCTGGGAGAGGGGTCGGATTGTTAACTGGGCTTTGATCAGACTGGTCAATAATTTTTCTTGGAGTTTGACTTGAAGGCTCCGGAGAAGATTGAGTTGAAGTTTCAGTAACCTCCAACTCGGGACTTGTAGGATTAAAGTCTGTCACAGTTGTTGCATCAATGGACCTCTTATGCATTCCCCTTCTTTCAATACCCGGTGACGATGAGTCATCTGACGATCGCTCCGAAAGATTTTTGATCATTGAGCTCATTTCTTGCAAACATACATTCATATCCTCTAATTGATTTTTTATTATTAGAATTTCTCGGTTGATATTGCTTGATCCTCTTTCTTGATTTCCACGGAAGTCTTCGATCATTCTATCATTCCGCTTTTCAACTTCGAGTGTATACCTTAAATATCAAAACATTCATTGAACGAAAACATATTCTGTTGGATATCGGTTTTGCTCAAACCAGATAAGAGACCTAAGCATAAAAAGGAAAATATTATTTTCATATGTTAAAGAAATACGAGTTCATACAAATCCATCTTTGTTTTGAGCTTTTGCATAAGATCATCGGCTATTTCTGTGGTGCTTCGTGTTGTCTGACTGACTAATTTTGCCATTGTATCTGTATCTTCCGCATGTATTGCTTGTGAAATGACATTAGTATTTGATGCATCCATTTTCCTAGTGTGTTGGGTAATGACGATTTCTAATGCATCTTTCCCTAATTTTCCATGATCCTTTAGATTTGGAAAAATTACACCTTTACGTTGATTAAGAGCTCTTGAATCTCGCATTCCAAACTGGGGATAAAGTAGACTGCGGTGCTGAAGGGCATCCTCTAACTGACTTGCTACCTATATTTCAATTAATCCAAGATAATCCACAAATTTAAAGGTTTCTTGCATTGTGTCATGAAATTAAAAATATACCTTCACTTGTTGGACAAGTTGCATATACTCGCCTTCACGTTGCATGCTCGCAATATCTGACACAGCCAATGCAATCAGGAGGCACATAAGGATAACTGATATGAAGATTATGAACAAGGCAAACATCAAATGGCTTGTAAAGGGTACAATATAAGTCCCTTCATTTTCTATGAACGTTCGAACCAACTCAATCTCGCCGATCATCATTGCAAATGTCTGTTTCAAAAAAAATAAGTCGATCTCTTGCATTACATTTTTCATTCCTATTAATAATTTATGCATTCGGATTTTACGTTCCATCGCACAAATTTTGACGTTAGGATGAATGAGGTTAGGTAGACATTCAGAATTTAATATTTGGGTTGAATACACACCTTTAGGAAAGTAAAGCCAACGCTGTCAAATTCCTTTTGAGAGCGGAAGAGGAAATGAAGTGTAAGACTGAAGGCAAACAGAAGGCCTAAATAGGTGAATATGCATTTTAGAATATTCACAGCCACTGCGGCAAACATTCGTATGTAGACACCGAACACTGGAATTTTCCCGTACAATGTGACCTACCAACGACAACACGCAAACCATCAATACAAATCACTCCATTCAATCGATAAACCCTTGATGGCACATTATTTCATGGGAGTTACGTAGTATTAGTCCAACTAAACGAGTCGTGACATTATAAAACTTATAGAGGTGGTTTGATATTCTCGTAGTTTAAAGCTATTATAGTCAATTCAGAGAAGAGCCCAGCCAACTACAATAATGTCATATTAACATGCCTTTGGTATTGGGACCATTCCGAGCTCATTAAAACTGCATGATAAGAAAGGAAAATTCACGTATACAAAAGGTTTTTTTATTCTACTGGGCTCAATATTCTGTGAGCTGAATTGACTTCAACAACAATAAAATAGAGTACCTTAAAAGTATTGAAGTGCATGTTGGTGGTGGTGTAGGTAATGATGTTTTTACCTGTATTGTCCAACCCACTATTAGACAAACAGCAGCAAAATGATCTCGAGCATCTACGAAACTTTGCACTCCACACTCTGCAAGACTAAGCATTGCTACTGAGAAGACTAAGACCAGTTCTAAAATGTTTTCTACCTGAAATATGGCATTCAAATACATCAAATTGAATACTTAGAAGACTAAAAGAAAGTGGGGAAAGCCATTTTTAACCCTATTTAATCATAATGCGGCATTCGAGGAATTAATCATTAAAGAGGGTGTAATTATTTCAATTAGCAAAGTAATGCGGACTCGGGTAAAGCTAAATTGTCCCAAATAGGATGCGTAAAATCTTACTTGAACAACATAATGTAAAGGAGCTTGTAGAAGTTGAACCATTTCTCTAATTCCGAGACAGGCAGTAAGGACCCAGAGAATAACCCAAACAACGATATTACGTGTAGTGTCCATACAATAGGAATTCGACCTATTATGGATATGGATTCTAGAATCTGCCCCAGAAGAGTCCCCATGGGATGCCGAAGGGTCCGTTGCGTTATTTTCTAATAGCTCCGCTTGAGTACTGTCCGACTCATACTCCATGAAAATGACGGCCGTAAGGAAGGCCAAAAATACAGCAAAAAGAAGCATATCCAGATACAGGTACCATTTTACTTTTTTCCATTTTAATCGAAGGAGACTTTCACATACAGGATGACTGAGAATGCTACTGTCTTTACATCTGGTGAGTCCATGAAGGACACCCATTTCCTGAAGAATAGACTCCGTTTCATCCCTGTGCTGCATCGTTTGCAACTTGTCATCCAAAATGTCTTTGGGATAAAATGTTAAACAAGTATAGTCGAACTGAATGTAAAAATGCTTGGACTCAGGATCACAATTGTCAATATTTGATGAGACACATTTATCAAGAAATGGTCTAATTAAGGCAGGGAACTTCCTTCCCATCAGGAGCATGCTTACTCCATCCATTAAATCGGCCCCTAGTTCGTGTAATATTGTTACTGCCTCTGGAGATCCAGTCTACATAATTATTCCAATATTCAACAATCAAACCCCTCTCACTCACAAGTAAATCCATCCTTTATTTTTTATGCATGGGACAAGGCTTAATTAAACTACTTGACTTGACAAACCTGGACAGCATAATACAGAGCAGTTTTTCCATCATTATCCATTGCATTTACTGTGATTCCCCCAGAAATGAGACGACGGAAGGTAGCCCCCATCTTTTTATGATCAGAAACCATACCCTCAGAAGTCTCGGCTGCATGATGAAGTGCTGTTTTTCCAACACTGTCCTTTGCATGCACGTCTGCCCCAAATTCTAGTAAAACCTGCATGGTTGACATTCAATATTTTTTATTTACTTTCTCTCATGCAAACATTTTAGAAGAGACAAAGTCTACAATGAGTGAAAGGTTCACTTTAGATTGGATTGGATTCTGACGGGTAACATGACATCTCCTAGTCTGTATAATGTACTTGCATGCAAAAGCAATATCATATTATATGGGACTACTGTAGGTCGTAAGATTAGGGAAGGTCGTATTTGTTATGCTACCACTGGATAAGTGGAAATGTTGTTTTGTTTAATGTCCATAGGTAGAAATCAGTTTGGATTCTTCCTAACTGTTAACTTTCTGACAATAAAACCATTATTATTACTGTGTACTCTTCTAATTACAGTATGTGAAATAACCATTATAAAGTATCAGTAAATTATTTGTCAACTAGAATCGATGCATTCAATATTTAAAGTAAACACCAACCCCATATTTCATTTTATCTTTTAGCATAAACTTACTTTGGGTGCTGGATCTGATCTAAAATAATGTATCAAAATCAACAAAAATTTGAATTGGAGTATTAAAAAGATAAAGTTAGGTTTGATGTTAAAAAAACTGTGTCAAAGGTTTTTCATGACTCATGATATTCTGAAAAATTTATGAAAATGGACCTCTTACCTGTTCCAAAAATCAATCGAAAGGACTCATAAATTATTCTCTCTAAATGATTGACTTGTGTGCGACGTCTTTCTATTTTGCATGACGTTCAGTCCAATCCTTATACATTTTATTTTTTCCCCCTGATATTTGAAAACATAACACTTTAATGCTTACCTCAATACTCCATATGTCATCCACTCTTGCAGCCATGTGAAGAGGTGTCATTTTTTGTTTATCTCTGGCATTAACATCACATCCTGCAGCTGCTAGAATTCTACAGCATTCTGATTGTCCTACATTTGTAAATTTTCCATACGAACACAATTTCATGTAATTTTAATTTTCAGGAACTTACTTAAAATCACTGTTACATATAATAAACAACTTGAGTTTAACTGACCCGAGCCTGCAGCATAATGCAGACTAGTTGCCCCGAACTTATTTACCGTATGGATATCTACTTTATGAAAAAGCAATAATTGTACTATTTCAGGAGATGTGGCAGCGGCATATAATAAGGGGGTACGTTCTAATGCCGTATCTGGTTGGTCTTTTTGAGCTCCATGTTCCAGCAATAATTTTGTCTACGAAAATGTACGAAATGAAATCATAAAGTATCAAGTTTTCAAAATGCAAACGTCTTCTTACAATGTCAACGTAGCCAAAAAATGCAGCTATATGAAGGGGCCAGCGTCCTTTGTCATCGCAAACAGCGTTTGCATCCACTCCAGCCCCTAAGATTCTTTTCACTTTTTCATATTTGTTTTGCTCGACAGCAGTAATAAGTTCTGATCGAAGGGCACTTGAGTCAGCGATAGAACCTGAGAATCCATATTCATAGAATAGTAATTCATATTTTTACACAAACTGTACATAATATTTGGACTTAAACTACTAAAAAAGGAGTAAAGAGATAAGAGGACGACCTGGAATGGATAGGTCAGTAAGACCTTTTTTCCCTCTCCTTCCACCCGAAGGTCCAGGTTGAGTTAGGGAACCATTGGCTTGAATTTTACTTTTGTCCATTTCTAAAGAAGAGGATTTGCGAGCCCCAATGGAAAAATCCAAAATATCCGTAATTAATAGATTATTTAGTGGAGATCCTGTGCTAGTAGTTGAAGATATACCGCTGTCTGATTGATGTCTTGTGTTTCCAGAAGCATTCTCGACCTTTGAACCTGCGTTTGTTGAGCTTGAATTAGATAAGGTACTGTTTGGCGCTGTGGGTACGTTTTGTTTTAAAACATATTTGTCGGCATTATCATGGGCTTTTCCTTCACTTGATATATTCAATGGGACATTTTCAAACACTTCAAGAGAGTTCACAAAGTCATCCAAGGTTTCTAGCTCAAGTCTAGCTAATTCGTCGTCAATATTAATTGTCAAATTTTCTTTAGTTCGACCAGGAGAATAATATTGGATAGGTTGCGATGCAGGATTAAAAGGTTCCTTATCGGCACTTGGACTTTGACTTTCCTTCTCCTGACTTTTGTCTGTTTCCTTCCCCGAAGACATCACTTACATATATTTCACTAAAAAACGGAGAGTCACCACCGTCACATTGGTGGCTTGAACAAGCTCCACCATCAACTGGCATCATTCTCAAGTTAACTTTTGCACTTTTCTTCCCTAAAACTGCTTCTACATTCGCAAGTACATGCGCCCAAATCGGGTTTTTCATGAAAATTATCCAACTGTGCTTCATTTTGGGTTTCCAGTCCACCGTATACATTTTAGGAATCAAGCTGTTTCCAATAATTCAAGTGTTGTGGACGGATGGATACCCCCATAGTTCAACCCCCACAGTTCGTGGAATCCCTAAAAATGTCTATGATTTTTTAAAGAATATAGTATTCCTACTTTTTGTGTAATTTTAAATGTATTGTAGGATAAACCAATGAATATTTAACTGAAATTCATGCACAAAAGTATCTAGCCCAATCAATGGTTCTTGGGTCACTTATCTAGTTAAACTTGGCAATTTCATTAATCCAACAACCTTGGACTATTTCTGCTGTCGATTTTTTAGGGCATAATGTTTGTCTTGCCGTTTTGTAGAGTAATAGGGACATATTTTATAATAATCATTTAAATGTACCCCGAACATATTGTACTGAAAGCAAAAACAAAAAGATTTAATTACTTTACTCATCAAAATTTAGAATTTCTACCAGAAGACCAGTTTTACCTTGAATTACATTTAACATACATTTTTGTAGTTGTTTCTTCCAAACACAAGAAAATGCAAATATTGGAAAGTAGCTGAAAGACATTTTTTAGTACAATGTACTTTTGTTCAAAAGAACTTTTCGAAACCTAGTTTTCGGGAAATAATTTAACACGTAAGTGGTGACTGCGTTTAATGCTAAATTTCCTTTTAAGTTAATGTTGAATTCATTCACAAAAATAAAATAATTCATGAATCGGTGGATTCATTATACCGGACTGATTTTCAAGCGCCCAAACCACATGCTCATTTGCATAGGTTTAATTCATGAATACAAAACTGACTTTTCAGTAATCATTCACCAAATTTCTTCATTCCACAAAGACTTATAAATCCTATACAATTCACAAATAACACTTTATAGGGACATTTTTTTCATATTCTTATGCTCTAGATAATTTTGAAAGAATCTTCCTCACGAATTAAATCCAACGGGTTTGTTGTATTTTTAGCCCGAGCCTAGGGCTTATGTACCCGGTATGTCCGTCTGTCCGTCCGTCCGTCCGTCCGTCTGACGATAACT
>JAQGBU010001472.1:0-12795 GCA_034698605.1 Isotoma decorata | reverse complement strand
GCATGCTGAGTTTCATATTTTGTCAAAAATTCAAAAAAATTCGTGGAAACCCAAAGTCCCATGTTAGGTGTGCGTACACCTTTAAGATGTACGTTGTAGTTGTGTTGAAGTAGGTACGTTACACTAGAGTAGGTAGTTGAGTTTATACTTAAATGAGGGGAGACTTTTTTCACTGGTATTGTTAACAATAATAATAATAATAACAGACTAAAGTTTGTAATCAGAATTAAAGAAACCAATTACAAAATTAACAATTAAGAAAGTAAAATGATCAGCAGGCATACTCTTTGATTATCAAAATCTCGGGACTGTTGATTCAGTTCTCATCGAAAAATACATATTTGCTACTACCATCATCCGTAATAATTGAAATATAATGATAATGCAAAATTTACTTATTTTATGATTAACTAATAATTAATACAGAGATTACAACACAGTAGTCGTATAGTGACTTATAGACTACTGGATATCTTTCAGCTTTTGTATTATGAGACTAGGGACAACACTCATATTTTTTTCTTCGTTTTCCATCTATTCTCAGCACATTCATACACACATTACTACTAGTTTTGACTAAAATATTTGATTATTTTCCATGAAAGAGTATCTATCGCAATTTTCATTTTATCAATGAATACGAACCGGCCAAGTATCTAATTTTTACTAATGAGATTTCTTTATAGTTCCTGATTTTCAATATAACTTGCGTTTTTTATCTTCACTTGACACTTGTATAATATTTAACATTGACATTTGACACTTTGTAGCATTTTATAAGTTGCAACAATATGGAGACAATCTCAATTTTACACGTTAGGTAAAGCACTATAATATATGCTTTACTTCTAACTGACTCAGACATTCAGGCTCAATACGTATTATTTTTCATTTCGGCGTGAAAAACAAAGTCCACTTATTTAAAGCTCAAAACATTTTCCTGTGTACTTAAATGAAACTGTATTTGTATCAGATTACTTAGATAAAAATCATTCAAAATTGATCGATTTGAAATTTAAAAGGCCATACAGTATTATATTGCTGATGGCTTCTCGACAGAAACTCTTGGGATTCTTCGATGATTACTTTTGATACGAAAAAGTATCTGACTTAATGTTACGGAAGAATTATTTTCCTTTTGGTCTCAAAAGTACAATCAAGTCGTTGTTTAGAATTCAAAAATTTTGGAAATCCAGTCTTTTAAAAAGAACGGAATCAGTATAATAATTGGTTCCAATGAGCTGGAATACCTAATTGATTTTGAGAAATTACAAATTTAAGAATAAAGAACGTGAACTTTACTTTCTAAATGTGTAACCCTTGAATTCACACCGCATTAATTAGCTAATACCAAGAAATCTCGAAATTCTACGCAATTATAATAACTGCAATATCTATTGTACCCTACAGATCACACAAAACAACATGCAACGAACTGCACTGCTGACTTTTTTTGTACACAATTGAGCCTTAGTTGCTAAACATAGAACATATTCTAACTTACAGCAATTATTATTATTATAATTACACCATAAAAATGAGGCAGTAACTCTAATATATTCTGAACGAAATTTCCAATTAAATTATTCTTAGCACCATACAAACCTACCTAGCTAACATGCTCATTTACACCACCGAAAAGAAGATAAGATTGTCTCGCTGGATCAAGGTGCAATACGCAGTATACAAATTGAGAATTTAAAATGGAATGATAACATAATCAATTTATGATTATGATGATTGTTAGCATTTTAGTATTGGTGATTGGAACTGGAAGATTCATTCGGCGTACAGAACTTTTTAGACGGTGGTGCAGATTTTCTTCATATCATTTTCTTCTGCTTCCAACTCATCATCTGAAACCACAGGAACAGCTTTCGGATCAATTCTTGGCATATAAGCCTCACTGTTTATTCCATTTCTTTCATAGAACAGCATATATGCGGAACTTGTTTCAATTTGATCCTCAGTCACTTCCTATTCAAATATATGTCGAAATTATTTTAAAATTTAACGATTTAATTTTCCCTGTAACTAACACATATGAAGTCTTTCTTACCCTGCAGCTGCTATCGTTGAAGCAATACCACTTGCCATTAGAATTTTTCGCATAAGCCAAATAGTGACCTCCTCCCATTATCCCATTGTGGCACTGCAATTCAGTAACAAATAAAACCGAAATTAACAATGAATCCTACAAAATGAAAAGATATTAGTTCACATACCACAATAGCGTAAAGTCGATAGTCTAAAACGAAAGGATTAACCCCTTCATTCAGTCGATGTTGATGGAAGTCCTGAAGAGGATAGAGTGAACTAGATTCGGGTTCAAGTGGAGGTGATGCTGATGATCCTTGTCCACATTCCGCGGTTTGACGAGGAACTTCTGCCAAGTACTTTGTAAGATTCAAATCTTTGAAAGGAAAGTCAACAGCTTTGTGAGATTTAATCCAACGACCTTGGACTAGTTGAAATCGTTTGAAATGTACAATCTGCGAAAAAAATAGAATTTTAAAGAATGAACTCATTTCAAAATTCTAGTTTAACTTTATTAAACTAGTTTTGGTAAATTTTAGAATAGGATAAAACGACCCACCAGAACAGGAGGAAGACGCCATATCTGAAGTTTCTTTGTAGCTAATTGATGCGAGCCACATTTAGCACACAAATACTTTTCATCTTCGCTAAGCTCTTCGTCCTTTGTGTATGACTCCAAGCAGGAATACAGGGCAACGCTTTCAGAAAGTTTTTTAATAGTATCAGGCAAGCTCCAGTGTTCCACATGTTCAAATTCCTGAGTCATCTGATACCGTAAGTGAAGGGCAGTTGGATCCCAATCAATGGCTAAGCACACCTTCTGTGGATTGAGTTTCTCTAGCATCTCATTTTCCAAACACGCTATAGTGCATCCACGACAGAACTTGAACCATTCACACCGTCCACAAATTGTTTCAACATTTCTCATAACGATTCGTAATGCAAATGGGTATTCGTATCCAAGACTGTCGTCGCTGCAATTTAAAAGAGTAACACACATTCAACTTAGGGACTTTAATTATCTTCAAAGCAAATAGGTGTTCATAATAATTACTTCGGTAGCCTGTAAAAACATACCAGTCATAGGCGTGGTTTGAAATATTTGGCCCTTCAGAAGGAGGCAGAGGACTGACTAATCTAGCAACCACACTCCAAACTCGTTTGTACAAATCCAAATGTGTCATTCCTTCATAATAAGGAACTACCAACGGCATTCCGAAAAGCATTGGAGAAGCCTTCTGTGACGCTAGGAAATATGTCTCTTGTCGGATAACTTTACGATGGACAACAACAATCAAACTGTTTCCAAAAGATCCACTATTGTATGACTCTATGTAAGACGTCTGCATACTTCCACAACTAGAATAGCTACTTTGCCGTGAATGACCCTGAACCGAGCCATTTTCTGAGACGGTCGGCTTAAGACTATTTCCAGATGAGTTGGTATTCTTTGCTGATGTCAGAATTCGTTTGATTTGTTGATCTGTCTCCACTGACTTGTTCGGAGCAGCTCCTTCTTCTGGAATTTCTACTTCATAGGCGTACATTGGACGAGAACTGAAAGCCCCTTTGACACGCTGGTTGTCAGGAAAAATTGTCAGGACACGAGAGTGACGGATCTCGGTCAAAACTAAATTTTCAGGAGGGATCAAACCAGGTAGTGAAGTATTTTCTGAGGCAGTTAACTCGGACAATTTGGCTTTTACGTCGCATATTCTATCATCAATTCCAGCCAAAATCCCATACCGAATTGGAACTGATCCATTATCACGAACGACTGAAAATTATTAAAATAGAATTCATCATTTATTTATTCACAAGTGGGATATAAAAACATCTCATAAAGGAGAGCTCCAGATATAAATCCAGTACATAAAATTTACATACCGACAATGTCACAAAGAATGTAGCTTTCCATTGGCAATGGCAGTGTGAGGTAATTGAAAGGATCAAATCGAGTACTTTCTGTATCACACTGCCTGCATCTCACACTTGATTTTAACTGACCATGAAACAGATCTACAATGACACTCTTATTCCTTAACAAGTGATTTTCCCACGCTTCCTGCGCGCAAACTACATCTGGTCGGTTGTTACTATCTTTGAGTTCAACGTATGGTTTCTCCGTTACTCGATTTAAATCTTCATGAAGCCCATCCAATAAAAACGCTAATAGCTCTTGTGCATCATTTTGATTGAATCCACTGAACCTCGGGGCGTACTTTCCGATTGTCCACTAATAAAAAGAAGATATGTTACGTGACGAAAACTATAACTAAAGGAGACGCGATAAATTAAAAACTCGCTTACCCTAAGCTTAAGAGGAGCGATAGACTTGACAGTTCCACTCCATAATTCCTGGATAAGGTCTCCGTATCTCTTAGCAATGTGGCCTTTCATGCCAAGAGGATTGGTCCGATTCAACTCAAACATGTGCATTTTGCTAAGGAAATAAAGTGTAAGGGGTCTAGTGTTTGAAACACACTGCAAGGCTGAGTTCATGAAGCAAGTATTTCCTAAGTTGTTTAACCCCGTTAGACCTTTTTCTATATTTACGACTGACATGGCTCGTCTAGTTCGATACGCATCTGTACTGTTGCTCATTGCAAGAGAGCCTATTTCTTCAGGCCATGTTTGATCTTTGTTTCGGGTCTCTATAAGAACATGAGCATTGTCTCCAATGCCAGCTTCCTCCATTGTTTGCTTGTCATCTTCAAGCACCATGCAAAACGATAGATCATCGCGTGTTAATAGATCTAATCGGGTGTTTTCAGGGTTTAGATTCAGGGCTTTGTAAATTGTTTCGCATATAAAATCCAAGCGAGAAGTTCTACTAAATGCAGCTGTAAAGGACAAAACCCTGCAAACACAAAAACAAATTAGGCCCCAGATGATTTAGATAGTCCAGGTCCAGATAATAATTTGAAGGATTGCAGACCGCTACGTAATTTTTTTGTATCATGTCACCGAAAAAACAATAATACCTCTTTGGGGGGAGAAGATTATGATTCTGCACGTAAGAAATCGTAGTGCTTAACGCGGCAGCGCCATACACTCCAGCCATTCCTGCCCACGGAGAAGCATTTGAAGAAGAATTGGGCTTGTTGGTAGTTCCCTGGCTTGGCATTTGGTGTCGGTAAAGAAGAAGAATCAGAGGATGCAGTTCCAATTCTAATTGTTTCTCTGTTTCTATTACCTAAGATGCAATTCAGTTTGATTAAACAATTTTGTTTAATGTAAGAAAAGACTATGTTAATCTATAGAAGGTATTGTTACTTGTCGGGGAAGCGGAACTCCAACTCCATACCACTGTTGTAGTGCAATCCATAAACTCTTCGGAAGAATTTTGAAATCTCTTCCTTCCATTAAATCTCTCCTTAGTCGTCCACCCTCATTTGTAAGCGATGGAATTCTGGCTAAGTTGGGCTGAACATGACAAAGTAGATGGGAATTATCTATGGCACCTGGTCGCCTTCGTCTCGTTGTCATGCCTGGGCGGTGAGATCCATTTGTCGAGCCTGTTAGTTGTCTTCGAACACTTTCTGGAGAATTTATAGGGCTAGGTGAACTGCTACATGTAGACCTACAATTCAGCCACATATATTACTTTCACTTTATTAAGTACTGATTCTTCCAGAAGAACCAGACTAGCTTCTTCTGGATAAAATTTGCAGTAGTAATTTTACCTTGAACTATCCAAAGTAACTAGAGACAATGAACTAGAACTGGATTTCGTATGGGGACTTAAAGCAGATGGTTGCCTTTCAGAAGAATCACATTCCCCATCTACAAAGGCAAACACATAATTTCAACACATTTAGAAACAGATTTCAGAGTTAAATCTTGAATTAACTAGGGAAGTTGAAAAAAAGTAAGTGAAAACGTACATTTTGCTTCAGATCCCTTACCAATAGCACTGATGGCAGTTACCACAACATTCTGACTACTGTCCATGGCCACTGAGTTATCAACGGTGGATTTTTTGAATGACCAACAGTTTCGGGATCCACCACTACTTCTTCCACTGCTACCTCTGCTTTCAGTTGATCCATTATTCTCGTTAAAGTTGGCACTGCTTGTCTGACCCCCTAAACTCCCCGCTCTATTTAGAACAGTCCGCAGTATAACTAATATGCATATTATTCATACCTGTATTATACAGGTTTTAAATGCGTAGTATACAATTTTTCTTACATTGACCCTACTCCGGAATCACTGTTACTCATAGCAGGAGGATTAGGGCTTGTGTAATTCAGCCAACTGCTCCACCAGTCCATGGAAATAAGGTACCATGTTTGACCAGCCTGAAGACCTCGCTTCTCTTCCCTCATCAGCCACGAGGTCACAACTTCATATTCTTCAAGTGGATCTAACGGCTTTAGTCCTAAAACAACTTGGCAAACCTGAAACACATCAAAATGAAATCCATGATGTTAAATCCATTTTGCTGATTTAAGATATTCAGAAAATTCATAATTATGTTACGCAAACCTGATAAATGAGAGTTAGGAACACCTCAGGAAGAGGACTTGATAGGGACCATACTAAATACTCCTCTAATGTTATTCCACTTTCAGTAGTCGCCGATTTCAAGACTTCTTCAACAATGAGACCGTCTTCTTTGGTAATAGCTACAATAAGGTCATCCTTTGGATTCTCGGGCAAGTTTTCCATTAGCACAGATTTCATCACAGATACCATTCTTTCTAATTCTCCTGGTGCGAGCAGACCATCTTTGTCCTGATCAAAAATCTTGAAACAAACTGAAATGAATAGAATTTTACATATTAGCAATTAGCTTGCATATTTAAGCAACTTAAAAAATTATAAAGTCTCGGTGGAACAGCTTACATTTTTGTCTTTCGATAAGCGGTCCTCGGGCAGCGGCTGAAATCCCACATGCCATTTCTTTGAAATCAATATGGCCATCGCGATTTTCATCGAAAGCATCAAAAAGCCCCTGGATAATCGATTCTGGGACAGGAGGGCAGACAAGGGGAAGAAGAGTATTGACATCAACTTTCCCTGACCGCGAGCAAGATTGTAGCTGCCAATACCTTTTTTCTAATTCTATTATATCTTCTTCATCGACTAAACAAACAACAATAACATGTGTCAAAAATGATTTTACAGAATTATGAAGTTCTCACAGTAAATTTCCAACTTACGATGTGTTACACCAGCAAGAGTTTGATAAAAGGTCGGAGTTTCATGGTCATCGGAAAGGTTGAAACCGTTGCTTCCATACCCATTCGTCAACGGAATAGAAGGTGCGTAATCAACTCCCAGCAACCAGCTCGAAATCGATGTAGCATTTCGGTTTTCTATCAGCCAACGGGAAAACAAATCGTATTCGATAGAGGTAGTCTATGAAAATTATTAAGAGAAGTTAATATAGGTGTATATACTCTCAGGCAACAATTGAATTTCTTTGATAGTATTACTTACGTAAGAAAACAATCTATACACACTTTCCCGGACAGGAAACCCCTCGACTTCGACAACAATTCTCATAAACTCTTCTTTTGAAATGGCATTTTGATCACCGGCGTAAAATGAAAAAATAACTGTTGAATTGAATTAAAAAAAATACAAATCAGCTTAGAGATTCTTCGTAACATAAATAAAACAGCATTTAAGAAGATCAGAGTTTAGACTTCGTGATCCACTTACATCTAATTTTTTCTTCTAATGTTCCTTTCGTAAGCACAACCAGTGCACTGACCAGATCTTTGAATACGATTCCCTTAACGTTTCCCCCACATGTTACGTACAAGAACTAGAATGTAATTAAAAACAATTTTATTTACACAAATCGTGCATATTAAAAAACTAAGTGAATTAAATTTGTTATTCTTCATCTACCTCAGCGATATCTGGAGGAAAAAGGTCCCCAAGTACTTCTCTGAAGAACGCTTGTTTACTCATGTGACTATTTTGTGTTACAACTCTCTTGAAGGCGTCCAGAAGTCGACGGTATTCCGCTTCAGTTACTGAAAGGTTTACACAAAGCTTAAATAAATACATAATTGTTGTAGAAACATAGCAAATAACAAAGGAAGCCTTAAACAATCAAGTACATACTTCTTCCACGAGCCTCTTCAAAAGACAGCGATACTGCTTTGGAATCCTTGATTCCAATCACATTGGATATTGAGTTGAATATATTTTTAAGCATTTTGTTAATGGTTAGTAGTAACCCCGTTTCGTTTAAAGACCAGAATCGATTATTTTTCTTACAGAAGTTTCACTGGTATATTAAAATATCACTCATTCCATTATTTAATTTATGTAACCATCACTAACCAATGATTCCTACTTATCAGCAGCACATTCTGATTTCTCGTGCAAACTCTTTAAGTGACTTAATGTTCTTAAGAGTAGTAAAATATCTCTTGTCAACTCCTATGCTTACAAACTCACGATTTTAACGGTCTCTATTGTTTTTTGAATATATTGTATACCAATTTTATAATATCGGCTTCCAAGGAATGAATTTTTCCACTACCGGGACTGCCTTCGACTGAAAACCAATGTTTCCAGTGCAAGAGATGACAGTTATAAAAGAAAGCATAAATGTCTTCTAATCTTCAACAATACAAATCAAGGTGGACCATGGACAGTAGGGGATAATTTATCCATTACACACCATTTGTGTCTTTTTTCCAGTTACAACGTTCAGGCGCCGCAACTACAGCTCACAGTTAAGTTCCTATGTCAAGTAAACAAAGCAAAACAATCATTAGTCAACAGCAGTAACAATTAACAGTTATTTCAAACACATAGTACAATAAATCCAACACTTTTAAAATAAGTATGTCCAACCAAATCAGCGGAAATTTGTTTTTGACATACCAAAGCCAAAAAAAATCCTTTAAACCAAGCAAACGAGTTAACTAGAAATGCCAATATCATTTTGTTATTACCATTATCCATATAATGATAATAATTTACTTCATAACAAATTTTTTTATCATGAAATTAAATGATCATTTATACCACTCATTCAGAGTAAGTCAATAGCACTGTGTACTCTGCTTGGCTATTGTGATGTAGACAAATACAATCAAATAAAGCGTGCCAACAAACAGAATCTTATCTTTAGTCTAATTGAAACTGAATGTACCATAAAGAACAGGCCGATTGCCATTAAAATGACGAAAAATAATAATAATGGTAACAATACTTGACGGTTTAGGCATGTAATATAACGATATACGATAATAATTAAAGTATCATCTAATTATGAACTACGGTCCGACACGTAAATTGTAAATCGAGACAATAGATTTTCATTACATATTTAACCTTACACGTTATGTTTTTATCTTCATCAAACTATTTACTCGTCACACTGTATACACCTTGTTCAAGTTCAACCTCTCCAAGACTGACTGATAAAAGACGATGAAAATGATTTTAATGACAGTTTATACTTATGGCTGTGGACTTACCACTGACCTGACCTGACTGCCGACCATCAATTGATGACAAATTGATAATAGAACTTGTTTTTATTTTTAAATATGAAATATTATTATGCACTTAAAAAAATTTTCCCATTTACATTGTACTTCCATTATTAATATGTAATACCTGAATTGCATTTTGCAAAAAAGTTTTTAAATGATTAGCAGTTAATCCTACATTTGAATTAATGATAAGGTCTTATCTCCTTTTTACTAATCGTTCTGCCTCTAATCCTTTTTAATTTCTGTTTTTTATCTGTCCCTCATCAGGAAAAGGAATGCACAGTAGTCGTTAATAATACGCATTTACTATCTAATCCTAAATTGTATTCTGCGCTTTAAATTTGTTTTTGTTTTAAATTCCAACATTTAATCTTTGCAATCTGGTAGTCGTGATGGTAAAAAATGAAAACGCTACAAAACAAAAACAATCAATGCACAGTGGATTTGTTTTTAAAACTCCATTGACTATTGACTATTTAAAGAGTCTCTACTGTGTACTGTGTACTGTCAGAAATGAGATGATGATAGTACTTACAACTTAATACTGTCTTGAGATGAGAGCATTGCAATTGCCTTAAATGATAAAACTTTCATCGGTGAAATCGTTTCAAAAAATTGACAGTCCATAGTACAGAAAACACAGTACAAACAAAGTAACGAAGTGACATGTGGTGCATGAATGTGATATGGCACAGAAGACCTCAAATTAATGTCACCTCCATGCATGCACCTCCCGACACCGCAAAAACCGCAGAATTTGCCCCAACACACGCACTAACAACTAACTAAACGATTCAATCGTCCTAAAATGTAAAGACACCTTTAAACTTTACTGTCAACTGTGTACTGCCCCTTTAAAGACTTTTATTAAGTACCCTTCTACACTACAATCCCTTCGCTTCCCACTTCCCCTCCTTAACTTGTAAACTAACCGTACATTATGTTACAAATGTTGCTTACTTTTTCTAATTGTTGGCTAAAATTTGTTTGAAACTATGAACTATAAACTTCCTTGAAAAAGTTAAAACAAGTCACAATCACAGCCAAGTTCACACGAAACATCCAGGAAGTAGCACATCCACAATCAGTAACAAATTTTGAAGTATATCCAAAAAACCAACTCATGCCCTGTCACCGAATTCCAAACTACACCGTCATAAGACATACAATCAGCCCTAATGCATTCCAATTGGATGATATTTTCCAATGTTTATAAATATTACAGAAATATTATTAAAACACACAAACCACAAAATATGTGACATTACAAAAATACAAATGAATAAGAATCAAGAAGACTTACCTGTGCCGTATATAGTATGTGCAATCTTTAATCTTTAATACACAATAATATTACTTTTGCTAAAAATACTACGCTAGACTTAAACGGATATAAGGGTCAAGGGTCAATCCGTATTATTATACTATAAGTGGGGAACACTTTATTTGTTCCAGCTTTCCAGCAGCACACCACCATCACCAGACACACTCACGAATTAATAAGATTGAGGAGGTGACAATATTCGGATGGCAATAATAATGAATGAAGATAATTTGTTTTTTATTATTTTAAAGAGTAGTGGAGTTGTGTAAGGTCTTGTGTGTTGTGTCGAATGTAGTGGTTGATCAACTGTCATCATCATATTATGAGAGTGAGTGTGAGTGCACCCTCTGCTTTCCTCACTCTCTGCACACTGTCACCACTGCCACTGAATCTGCCTCTATTCTATCCACAGAGTCGGGTTGACTTTTTTGGGTTGTCACTTTTTTACTTGCCCAGCACAAACTCACAATTTCCCACTTGCTATCTCTATTCACTATGTAATACGGTGGTGGTGGTGGTGGTCGGTGGTGGTGGTCTTCACTCGGTCGGATGGGTTGTGTACTTCTATAGGCTTTTCTTGCACTTTACAGGTTGCTTTCTCTTTACTGCCTCTGACTACTCCTCCCACTCATATCTCTCATAGTGATGAGCTTTCTTCCTCAAAATATGCTTTCCCCTTTTCTGACCTTATGTCATGATTTTATGATCATGATGATGATGATGACCTTATTCATATTCATATTGTGTTCGTTGATAGAGTGGTACGTGGTAGTGATGATATAGTCATTCTTGACCTCAAAATTTTATACAATGTTAAAAAAGATTTTTTGGACTCAATTTCATTCCTTATGTATGATCCTTTAATATCAGGATGTTATATTACCTGTGACCTATGGTATAGAAAAGAGGTTTTTATGTCATGTTAACTGTATTCGAAAAGTTTCCAGGATAGGGAATAGGAAGAAAGTTTCCGTACTATTTTGTATGAAAGCCGAGAGGTTGATTTTTCCTCTTTTCCCTTGGTCTTTCTCTGGTAGCATGTCTTTTTAATTAGCGAGTTTTAATTATATGATTCTTTTTCATAATGAATTACATTTGGCTAGATGGCTAGCTGTTGCTTTTAAGTTTTAATTAAACTCTTTATACTCTGCTTTTGAATATTGTTTTATATTAATTATTTTTCCCTGCTATGTATCTTTCTGTGGAAAGTAGGTTCAATAGTACCATGCTCGTTTGATCTATGTGGTAGGTACCACCGATCCACCACCACTACTCTTTGTTCAGACTCAAAAGCAAAAACGCTTTTGAGTTGGGCTGTTTTTACCTTACACTTACAACGCTACGCTGGTGGTAGTGGTTGTATGTAGGGTGGTTTCCTATATTCTGGTCATACCCATTGGTACTGAAGAGAAGACCTTCACCAAGGTTTGGTCCAAGTCCCAACGGTTTTGCCCTAAATGTACTTAAATATTATTTCCTTCAAAATTAGGTACACCTCAGTCACTCACAATACATAGCAACACTGCGGCCTTTGACATTTATTAAAAACTTTGCGAGATGTTTGCCAGTTCTTGTACATTTTGTGCGTTTCGTATAGGTACCTTCAAAGGTCTTGTACACGTTTAATTTAATATATTGATCATGAATACATTACAAAGCTTGGTTTATATGCTTTTACCCGTGTGGTCTTTAGTGCTAGATTACTTGGTTGATTTCACCTTTCGCTTTCATTATTATTCCATGATTTTATATTATATTATGGCCTTATCATCTTCATTTCCACTGTTGTATTATGTATTTGGTACGAATGGAGTGTCCTCATTAAGCGGCGGCCACAGTACAGTCGATAACACGACGTTATGAACGAAATTGTTATGGGAAAAATTGTTGTCAACCGAAAATTCGACACTGTTCACACTGCAGAGGTACGTGTTGGCAACAAAATTTGATGGTTAACTTTTG
>JAQGBU010001471.1:0-12796 GCA_034698605.1 Isotoma decorata | reverse complement strand
GTTAGTTTGAACAATAGATTTGAGACCAATAAATTCCCTTTCATGAACTGGAGATATTAATAAACTTTTAATATAGTAAACTTTAAAAAGGACTTACTTGTCATTTTCGGAATCTAAATTCATTTCAAGCTCACTGGAAAAGTCATCGCTGCTGTAAGATTCAAGGTCGGATTCGTGGGACGAGTTTTCTTCATCACTATCGTCATTGAAATGCTTGAAGCTTTTTGGTGCAGATGCTCGCATTGGTCTGGTTCGAAGACCTCTAGCCATTTCCGGAAATGGTTCCTCAGAAGTCGTCCCAATCCCTACTTTTTTCTTGTCTTCCATACTTACAGCAGTTTGAACTGCAGAATCATTTTCTTTTTGGGGGGAACCGGCTTTTGAATAACTATAAATATTGATAATGGTTCTACATGGAATCGAAAAAGTCTTTTGTATAATTCCAAACTATATTTATAAATTTTTACTCAATGCACGATGAAGAAGGCCGCGGCTGGGTTGCAAATTGGGTTTGTGCCACCAGTGCAAGCGTATTCTCGGAAGCCGTTCCAGAACCCGTAATTGAAGTAACGTTGCAATCAGGAACTTTGCCAACTTCCGAAGCCTGTACGTTTTTAAGTGTCTCCGCACTGTAATAAAAATAACAGTCACAATTTCACTTTGCATTCAAAAACTGCAACATTGAATGTAACAATGAGTGCTACTAAGACTCAAGATGCTCCCATTGAAACATACGATCTCCCATACGATCTTACATTGTTAAGTCCATCGTCTCCGAATCTTTGGGCATTTGCAATGGTAATTCATCTTGATGAATGGGGGCTTTAAGATGCATTACACTTTCACCGCTTTCTTCTGCTGGACAACAAATCATGCTTTCTTCTCTACCGTCAACCCCATTTGTTTCCGTGCTATTTACTTCTGATTTATTTTCAGGCTTTGAAACCAACCTGCTTGTACTCCTACAAGTAGTATAAGTAAAATTTGTGTATTTCGTAGTGATGATAAATCTATTTTGAATTTAAATTAGTGTCAAGAAGACATTTACAAACTCTCTTAATTACCTTGGAACTATGAAAGCTTCAAACAAGTCATCATCTGAATCCTCGAAACTTTCTTCTTCATTCACTGGTAGCATTTCTTCTTCCTTTATAAACGTATTTGCTTCTGTCCTAAGTTTCTGCTGATCCTTTTGTAACGAGCTTGGACCTATTTTACTTTAAGTTATTAAACACAGTAATTTATTTAACTTTTATTTATCGATTTTTTTTTCATTTTACATCTTTAATAAAAGAAAACTTCCAGTTAATCTCTTACACAGGGACTAGTATAGGTTCAAACAAGTCATCCTCTGAACTTTCAAAATATTCCTCAGGATAATTTTCAGCTAGATCAAGCTCATCTTCAGTTTTAACATTTACTGTAGACCCTTCAATGTCTGTTTCATAATTAAAGCCCATTTCCGATTTTACTTCTTGGTCCACACAAAAGTAAGGGCCAGTTTCTCCCTCACCACCAACCAAATCTGTGGTCGACTTGTGACTTTTCTCATGACCCATATTATCCAAGTGATAGTTGGAAGTCGAGCTAAATTGTAGAGGCTGCAGTTCGCAATCCCCCCGTGTATTTGTTTTTTCCACAGAACTATCAACATTTACTATTCTTCTTGGGAAGACAGTTTTTGTGGTCACATCCAATCCTTTCGTCAACTTTACACATGGATTAGGTAATACCCCATGAAAATAATCTTTAGACGAAAACCAAAAATAGTGCTCAATTACATAACTGAAAACCGCACCCTGCATTTTATTTAAATACCACAAGCGGGGTGGGTACACTGGTAAGGTAACAAAATTAAAAAGAAAGCTTACTTTGAGTAACTGGAGCCTTAAAAATTCTCCAAATTTCTGAAACAGCATTTCTGTTTTTCATAACTTTGTCACTTTTTAATATTGGGAGTGCAGGCGTACTCACAGCTATTCTTCCCAAAGCCTCCGCATTACATTTAATTTTTAATTCTAAAATCTCAATCTTTTCCTCCAATTCAACTATTTCTTTCACAAAAACTAAACATTTCGAGCAAAAGGAAAATCTCGATTTGCTTTTGCTCAACTTGATAAAGTTTTCTTGTGGAATGATCAAATACTGAAATATTTTCTTTGTTGCTTTAGCAAGCCTTAAGTTACTGAAGTTACAGTAGACACTGCCGTCGTCACAATGTGGTTCCCAAGCACTGCTGCATATCAAACAGTGACAGTAACTATGACCATAATCGAAATTCCTTGTAATATTCGTGCAAGAACTGAAAGCAGTTACAATGACCGTTGGCTCCACTGTTTCCGTCATCTTTCCTTTCACCTTTGCGTTTGCCTGTCACACTATATATGAAATGGAAATGGGAGTTCATCAGGGTCACGAATGTATTATCTAACCAGCGAAATGCATCCCTCGATGACAGGATACAAACACATGCCTAAAGGAAAAGTGTTCCTAGGTGCGACTAGCTTAAGAACTTCTTAAACAAAAAAAGCGTATTCTTGTTGGTTCTAATGATTGACTAAATATGAAGATTTGAAGGAGTGCTTGCAAGATTTTGAGCCAATGTGACGACAATTGTTTTTAGTTTTAGAATGTTAAGGGAGTCTCACCTAGGAACACTTGTTAATATTTTTATTTTTAACTTACGTTTCAGGCAATAGCAATAGGCTTTGAAATGTCACTCAATCGACATATCCCAACTTGTTTTGTTTTGTTAGGTTCAATTTTCCCTAAAATCACGAAAATAACTTACAATAATCTCAAATTGTTTTAATTAGTGCAAATTTCCTGGTAACTTTTTGCTGCTTATTTAGTAGTACCAAAATTGAAATAAGTAAAAATTGCCTGAACTCAAAATCAAAAACTTTTATGTTTTATAACATAGAAGCTTTCAATTATTTTTGTTCTTAACGTAAAATTAAATTTTCTTTCATAAAAGAAATCACAAGCTACCAAAACCTAAAAAGTGCCTACGAGCAACGGGGATCAGCTTTATGAAACTTCTATAAATAAATTGATTTTTATTCATGAAAGAGCAATAAATATCGAATTTTTACCTTTTTTCGTCCTATTCACACAACATTTCTCAAGTTTTTGTAACAGATTCGAAGTCTATCTATCTCCAAACGTAAGGGATTCGATGTAGCCATAAACAACTTTGAAGGGTAAACCCGGCCAAATGCATACATAGGTATAGGTACTTTATCTGTAGCCTTCTACGAATACGTGTAAACTTATCGCCTCTCACCTAGGAAAACAATAATTCAATACAAAATCAATTACGAACATAATTTGCTTATCTGTGTTAAGAAAAGTTCATAATAAAAATAACAAATCACAATCATATAAATTAGAATATTAAAATTAAATATTATACATTACACCAGCAACAAACAATATTATTTTATTTTATTACATAATTATATTTTATTATATAATATTACATTCTTAGCTGTCATTTCAAACTTACATTCTACACTTGATGATAGCCAATGATTTAGATACCTTAATTTTTAAATATGATGAACAAATTCAAAAAAATTAATTCGCTTAGGAAATTAAAACTCAGGATATGTTGTGTTTACATACAGGTGGTGTTTAAAGCATGTACAATTGTAATACTCTTTCTTCTGCCGCATGCCCCAGGCACAACAGGTTTTTTATTTACCCCTTCAATACATCTTTATATGTCATTACAACAACTCTAATTGTTTTTATTGTTAAAAAAGAGTAGAACGTTGTTCATGATTTTATAACCCGAAGAGGGGAAAACCGGAACAGTGAGACTCTCTTTAGTAGCGTAAACATGCATGAACAAAATTATAGGGAAAGAAAACCTTAATTTATGGTTCCTCTTATTCTAAAGAATATCAAATACAGATATTTTTACATTCATAGTAAAAATAAACCGTCGCAACGACTTGAGTCAAGTATCGGAGATGGGGAATCTGTTTCTCAAGTTGACATCTATTGTAAATTATTATGATTTTGACATTTTACTGTTAGCAAAAACTCACCTTAATGATGGTCAAGACTGCCCTAACCTGCAAAATCCCTGATTATAATTTTATAAGAAAAGACCGAAAGTCCTTCTGGGGAGGGTTAGGATGTTTTCGCAAAGAACTTATTCAAATTGACATTCTGTCTACCCCACAATTTCGTAATGATGTTGAATCGCTTTGAATATCAGTAAAAATCCCCTGTATTGCTCCTATCTTAATTTCATGTATTTATCGCGTACCAAATAGCCCAAAGCCGACCTTATTTTATGACTTAAATGCTTATTTAAATAAAATGAACGGATATTTGTGTAAGCACAAAGAATATTATACTTTAAAAATACTCACTCTGTTGGTAATCTATTGTTGCGGTCCTTCAATGAGTTTGGACTTAAACAAATGATTAAGGAACCTACCCATTTTACTAAATCAAACTGTACACTAATTGACCACATTTATGTAAATTTTACGGATTATTTTGGTAGCATTGGAGTTATTCCTTCAGGTATCTCTAATCATGATATTATATATTTAGTACGTAAAAAGGTCAAACCAATTCTCTTTACTAAAACCATAAGGTTCCGAAACTTTCGAGATTTCAACTCAAAATTATTTTCGAATGATCCGAAACAATATCCATGGTTGGTGCTAGACGTATTTAGCAATAATATTGATGATTTGTAACTTTGAACAGTCTCTTGTTGAACTTGTAAATGCACGTGCCCCTATTCTAAATAGAACAGTTAAGTCAAAATCCTGTGATTGGATAGATAATGAACTTAAACTCATGATGCATCAAAGAGATCACTTCACAGAGAAAAAAGCTAGCTAAAAAACAAAATAATGTAGATATATATAAAGAATACCAATGTCTTAGAAACAAAGTTAATTTATTATGTCGAAAAAAGAAAAAGCAACATTTTTCTAAAATATTTGAAAATTGTACTGACTCTGCAAGTTTTTGGAAGTCCTACAAAAAACTCACAGGAGGTAATTGTAAAACAAGCATGATAGCAGAATTGGTACGGGATGATAGTACTAGTATAAAGAATCCAGAAGATATAGCCTTAGCTATTTCTGAAGCTGTAATAATTAAACCATATTGTACTAATCATAAAATTACTGAGAAGGTGAATGAATTTGTAAATAGCATCAAGAATAGTAGTTTTGAACCTTTTAGCGAATATGATATTGTTAATGCGATTCAACAAAAAAAGGCTAAAAGATCTCCTGGGCGGTCGGGAGTACCTCCTAAAATAGTGTTTGCCACTGAATTGAGTCCAATTGTTACTAATATGTTTAATATAAGTCTTGAAAGTGGAGTGTTTCCGTCGTGTTGGAAATCAGCTGTGGTTAATCCTGTCTTAAAGCCAAGAGGAAAAGGAACTGATCCCAACTGCTATAGACCTATTTCAGTGTTACCATTTTTAAGTAAAGTATATGAGTCTCTTTTAACTGATAAATATAACCTTCACATTTCGCAATATAATTTGCTAACAAATTATCAGTTTGGCTTTAGGAAGAGACACTCTACTATCTATGCCATAACGCATCTTACTTAAGAAATATTGGATTCTCTTGATATCGGAAATTTTACGCTTCCAGCGTTCATTAACCTCGTTAAAGCGTTCGACAGCGTCCCACACGACACTTTGGTTTTCAAAATTTTTTCGAAAATCAAATTTCCGGATTTCTTGGTCCGAATTGTCCATAGTTATCTTAGTAAAAGGTCAATTTGTGTAAAAGTTGGGTCCGATGTCTTTGACCCCTTTTCTTTGTACGCTTCTGTTCCACAGGGCTCGAATATCGGCCCTGTCTTATTTAACTTATACATCAATGCCATCTGTGACACCATTCAAGGTCATAAATATTTGTACGCTAATTATGTAGCATGCATTGACTCAGACAAAAATTTTGAATTGTTAATTGAAAGAGTAAGAGAAAAAATCTCGAGGATTGATGAGTGGTGCACTACTAACTGTATGAAAGTAAATTGGAAGAAATCTTTTTTGTTATATTCTTTAATCCTCGAATTAAAAACCACCACCCATAAAATGTATAAATACTGGCTATTTCTCTATCAATCGTCCTTCTGAATTTAAATATCTAGGAATATAGCTTTATGAAAATTTAAACTTCGAATGGCATGTTTAGAATTTAATTGCCAAAATTTCCCCAGTTATGTATCACTTGTTGCGGTTGAAAAGTTTTATACCACCCCATAAAATGCCTGATGTTTCGTATCCATAGTCGTCTATGCATCCGACTTACCCCAATCTGATATTTCAACGAATCATACATCTGGCAAGTAATTTTTGTTTACATAACATTTAGTCCATAAACAAGTCTTCCGCTTGTGGTTTGATTACTTTATAAGATAAGTGTTCTAAGATTAATACTAAGCTAAATTATCAATTTGGTAAGTTGTCAATATGGAGCAGGACGTCCCTGCTGCGGATTACCGGATTTCGAAATAAGCTGAAATGGGAAAATTATCATCACTTAAATATTTAATTATTATAATGTACTATATTGGGTCTAATGTAACTAATAGTAACCTTTTCAGCAGAGGCGACCCAGCGTTTTTTGTTTTTGAGGGCTTTTAAAGGAAATGATACAAGTAAACCCGTCGGCAAGTTAATGTCAGTGTAAATTAAATTTCAACATTTCGAAGAAAACCTATCGGATAAACGGTTTATCCGATTTTGCAGTTTTTGCGGGTTTCATTAAGGTTATCATAAACCTTAATGAAAAATAATGTTTTAGATTGCCAGTTGGTAAAAATTTGGTTTTCAATAGTTTAAATTTTACCAAAAGAGGGCAATTTATTTTTTGCTATAGCAAGAAACTAACCGCAACTACCTTTCTTTCTTCTGCTCTGAAACATATTTATTAAGTTTAAATGCTAATGTGTACATATTTTAAAAGTCAGAAAAATGGATGAGTAAGCTCATTCATAACAATTTAATTATTTATTTATGGTTAATTGATTCATTTGTTCCAGAAGGTCAATAAATAAGCTGCGAAGCGAGTCTTAGAAGGGTCCACGATTAAAGGGCAATATTGTGTTTCAATGACATTGCCAAATGTATCTGAAATTCGCCTAACCATTACCTAATATTATTATTATTATAATTATTATTTATTGAGTTAAAACTTCACCAAATACATGGACTCTTATGTTTCAACTTAGACTGAAAAACTTATACACAATATTTATAAATAGAATTGTTAATAAACTTAAAACATTACTTTCATATTATGTGAGAAGATATAATGGCACATTAAAATCGATTAGGTTATTACTATAGGTAAGATAGAATAAGCCATATAATTTACAAGTAATAGTACGGACAAGCTTTAGTTATTGAAGGATATCATGAACATTTGAGGATATTGTCCAGGTCATGAATTAGCACGAGTAAGTGAACAATATTTGATAATTTAATTGAAAATTTATTTTACAATTGATAGCTATATTGGGACATTTTCCCCTTTCTCTAGAATAAATGTTTTCATTTTATATCTAAAGTGATTCAGTGATTGGCATGCAATTAGAAACTCTGGTAGCTTATTCCATTCATTACATCCTTTAAAGGTGATACTTTTCCGGCAATATTAATTTCGCTTATAGTTTTGTATGTTAACATGATTTTCATTGCATGCGGTTCTTGTATTATGCTCGTGAGTATTATAAGTTAATTCTATAAAGTTATTAAATTAGAATGAGCATAGGATAGAATAGGATGAGCTAATACTGCAATTGAAGAGTGCAATTCCTTAAATTTTAGTCCAATACAGGTTAAAAAGTTAGAAGAGCGTTTATCGTCTGGTCCACAATTAGTTCGACGAAGGTGGTTTGAGTTGATTTTTTCCAATAAAACATAGTGCCGAATTGCAAGCCTGTGGCTTTGAGAGCCCGAACTTGCGTTTTTTCTAACTTGGTTCTAGCCATCTTACTTGCAGTATCCCTGTAATTTCCGGCCTTTTCGTACACCATGCATGCATACTGAATTACAGCTGCAAGTAAAAACTTGTTGACCCACGAAAATCCAAGCACAAGAAGATATACGGGGGGATTCAGTGTATGAATCATTTTGATGCTTGCATAATCTGCCACAACCATGATAACACTTACAGTAATAATATATCCTGGCATAATTACTACCATTGCTTCATTTCCAATTAGTAGAATGATTCTTAGAATCATGTACAAAGAAATAGACTTCTCGAAAACGGAACGTCTTTTTGCTCCAAGGGAAAGATTGAGGCCATAGTCGCCCAACTCCATCAGATTTCTTGCAAACGTCATCATTATGCTTAGACACATTCCTAGGTGAATGAGATAACAGGCAACAACGCCCCATCCATTTTTTATCAGTCTGTATGCAACTAAGATGCGCAAGAGAAGGGCAGGCATTGTGAACGGGTTAGGTAGTATTTGGCCTAAAGGGTCCAAGTCCAAATATACTCCCAAGATGGCAACAACCAGAGGACATGGTGCAGTTATTATGCCAATAACTGCCATTAGATCCATGACATTCAACTTCGACTTCTTCCTTCCACATTTGATGAAGCTACCTAAGTCAGTAATAATAAATAAGTTTTGATTAGGGTTACTACTTAAACCATAATAAACACTTTTTTTGAAAAGGTAAGCAACTAATATTCGGAAAAGTAACCCTAAAGTTGCATACAAAACCCTGTTTATTTTAAAAGGAAACTCCAAATCGTAGGTTTTAATGGTGTTTTTTTAACTTTTGGTCATAAAAGTAACTCTGGCAAGCAGAGGTCAATATTTGACAAAAAACATGCAATAATGTAGCTGCACAAAATGAAAATAAAGATTAATTGACAATTAAAATTTTGATATATAGAAACCTTACAATTATAATAAGCCCAAAAAACCCGGGGTTTATTAAGATTCTAAAAACTTGCAGTAAAAACAAAATACATCTTACTTTGAATAAAAGTGCTATCCTCTGATCCAACGATACTATTGTATGCCCTTGGGATTAAACCAATCCACCTGAAAAATGAATACGCTTCGCACTCATAAAAAACCCCCAGTAGAAGAATTAAAATGTACGCAAGGGCAGCCATTTGGGAATCTGCATTATTTTCAATTCCACGGAGAATATTGTTCAACCTGTACAGTATAAATCCAAGGTTGAGGTTCGCCAGAAAAAATTCAAATAACCAAAATTTGAATTCTTGAGGTTGCCTAGCAACCAAGGATTTTGTTTTGAAGTTGAAACACACTGGGAAGGACTTAGGTGCGAATGTTGTAAAAAAAAGTTTCGAACAATAGTGCATAATAGGGGTCGTCATTTTGAATGAAGTTGAAGGAATGCTAAATGAACAATAAGAACTCTAAAATTGCAACTCATCTCAAGAAGATAAGAACAAATGAAAAGATGGACTTTTAGATTTGAGGAAAAATGCACACTCATATTTATATAAAGTACTTATATAACTACTTTCGAATTAAATATGTATGTTAATTGAAGAAATGTTTATATTATTCAGAATTTCAAGGAAATCGGTCGTTATGTGGGCCTGTATCCTTGAATATTTATTGTACACAGGCTTTAAGCAAATGTACCAATCGTGCAGGAGCAAGAACATTAATAATAAATATTTTCCCAGTCTTATGTAGCAAAACCACTACAATGAATAGTCATTGCAGCAGTTAGTGGTATAGTAATAATCTTAAGTGACGCAAGTAAAAGAAAACGGTTCCATTTATAAAGCTTTTATAACGAAATAAGTTATAATAACTAGCAATAAGCAAGACGTAATTAAGGTTATCAAATTATGCTAAGGTCAGAGGATCAAAGTTCAAACCCAGCAGTCAGCGCCGCACGCTGACCTACTCAAACTACTATAGCATTTTCTGATGATGCTAGAAGGGTTTGTTGATAACTCAGTTGTGTGAACTCTGACCTAAGTTAACTTCCACCTAAACACTACTTTTACTTATGAAAGTGCAAACTCCGAATTCCCTTGTGAAGACGATATGACCCCAGTGAGTAGATGAATGTTTAAATAATTGAGGAAAACTAGTGGGTTTACTAATCAAAACTAATAAAAAGCTAGCAAATTAATTTTATAAAACCACTAAAATTGAATAGGAATATTTACACGATACTAGTAGCTACTACTAAGGGATGTTGCTGGTTCAACATCCAAACTTAGTCTTAATTGTTTCACTTGAAACTACATACATAATTCTAGACAAAAATGTCTACACAATTATACCTTACAAAGTTCATTGTTCTAAAAACAAGGAATCAACCAATCACGAAATGACAACGGAATGCTACTTTCTAATAAGGAAGAATTTTCCAGAGAATTCCATTGACAATTACACCATACACACTATATACTAGCAACTATTGTTCTAGAACAAAATACCAATGCTAAAAAATAGTGATTTTGGTTACTACAAAAAATATTACTTATACTTAGCACACGAGCTAAACTGATAACATTTATTTTTGTTTATTTACTATACTATATACAGTTTTACCGCAACCAACTTACTTTGTGCACCAGCCAATCAGTGAGCACAAAGACACCCTTATAGCCTCCTGTCAAAGTTTTACGCTGTAACATGCAAACTGCCAAACCTACAACTTTATGTTGTAGTAGATTGCACTACCGTTAACTAGCTATTACACATACATTCCCTATCTTACAACATGGGAAATTGACCATTCCATGACCATTTCTTTAGGGGCTTGATCTCTGAATTCAAAGGTCAAAGGACCAAACTACTACTTTAATCTAATAGCCCTTATAACTTTCTACATGAAAAGGTTTTTCTTTTCCCTTAGGTCGAAGGGTTAGAAGATCAAGCCCTTCGAACTATACGAATTCTAATTTACCACAGCATTGGAAAACATCTGACCTTTGGGGGGCTGGATCTTCTAAGTGAAAGGTCAAGGGACAACAATATTATTTCACCTAATAGCCCTTATATTTCTTTACATAAAAAGGAGCTTCTTTTCTCCCTAGGGTCTCCGGGTTAGAAGATTTAACCCTTCGAACTAATTCTACCAACCTATGGCATTGGAAAACACCTGACCTTTGTGGGGCTGGATCTTCTAGACGAAAGATTAATGGACCAAATTATTACTTCTATCTAATTGCCCTGGTTCCAGTGGGGTTTTTGAACCGCCAGCATGAGATTCTCACCTCTCTTGGTGACTTCTTCAAAATTTTAATTTTTTGTTTGAAATTTCGGGGGGTTGTCAAAGACCTAGTTTGTGCCAGTGCTTGGTGAGGTGGGGTGGTGCTGCAGGAAGTGCAAGGGAGGTTTTTTTTGCACTTTTTATAAATAAATGGGTCACTTTAAAAGTGAGACCATTCTTTTTTTTCTTTCCTTTATACCCATATGGGCTGTGGAATATAGGATCTACATTGGGCGGATGGACTACCCTCGAGTGGAGAACGACTAATGTCGTCCATTCCCTCTATTAGGGATGTCGAGAATGGAAAAAATACTTTGTTTTTTATGTGAGGAGGTTGTGCATGTGGGGGTGGCCGTGGGGGCAGAAATGGAAGGGGTTGGGATAAAGGGCAGATCCCCTTTTCGTACCAGGCAACCCCACATGTGTGTACACTGGTAGATAAGTGACGGGTGGGTTATCCTCGGCGTATATGAGGGGTGTGGGTGTGACCTGCGTGCTGGGTGGAGTGGTACTGGTGGTCGTAGACACCGGGGCACCTACTTTGTGCAGTACTCACTCTCAGTCTTCTGGGAATGCTGAGGGACTCGTGATTTAATTAACTAGACAGGGGCTGTCTCAAATCCTGCTTTCTAATTCAATTTGAATTGGTGGAGATAAGGAAACTTAGGTTACTTAGTTGGAGGGTCACTGATGGACTGGCGGGCCTGGTTTCGGCGGGTGGGAGTGTCGGGGTTGTGGCCTGCTTGTTCAGGTTAAGTGGTACTGGTAGCCGGTTAACTAGTGCCGCCGGCTACCGGGGCGCTGACTTTGGCTTGCAGGTCTGACTGTCGGTCTTCTTCACGTGCGGTGGTTGGCCTTCCAGTTTATGACTGTACCGCATGGGACCGACTATTCGGCCTTGGTTTTTTTTAAATCAATTTGTAAGTGGTATTGGAACTCTACCCTAAATTGTTTTTTTTTCGTACGCTCACGCATCCGGGAATACATCGGAGTATTTTATACTTTAATACTGGGTTAGTAAGTTGTCACCAAAACATCCGTGACCGACGGCTAGGCTAGGTTAGGTTCAATAATGGAGTCAATAAAGGGCGTCTGCAATGAACCTATCTTGGCTCGCGCGGCTCAGTGGGTAACCCTTTTATGGTTACTCACTCGACCTTACAGATACATACATACATACATAATAGCCCGTAATCTGTTCTACATGAAACGATGTTTTTCCTTTCTACAAGGTCATAAGGTTCTAAATCCCAGTATCTCAAACTTTACTCTTTTTACAAATACCAAGCTTCTTTTAGCTTCCATTTGAGGTTTATATAAGGTCACCTATTACCTTTTTTTCAAACTTTTAGACCTTTAACATATAAAAAAAGAATTTCTCTACTTTGAAAAGTCTAACATTAGCTAAAACTATAACAGATATTTTATTAAAGCAATGTAAAGTTTTTTCCCTGTAATAAGCAGAGGTGTCTTCCATGCACCTACCTACAGATCCGTGGGCCGTAAGAGTGGGGTTTGTGTGTGCCGAGATTCTTGTGATGGGGATAGGGACGTCCCTATCCC
>JAQGBU010001470.1:0-12801 GCA_034698605.1 Isotoma decorata | reverse complement strand
CAGCCCTAGCCCCACACAACTTACTTTCACTTGGATTTCAGTTGGTCCAGTGGTTGATGATGGTGGTGGCTAAGAACTAAGACTAAAAGAGGGTAGCTTAGTTTGGATTCACTACTACGCTTCCATCCATAGTAAAACTAACACGGATCTAGAATAGTCCTTGTGAATACCTTGGTAATACTCTTGAATACTGTTACCTAAGCTCTAGAAAAGGACGATTGAACCATACCAAAAAGTTGGTAAAATCCACCAGATCTCATCATTAAATTTTCATCAGGAATTGCAATCAACTCAAACTATCTCTCTTTTAGCTAGTACTAGTAGTTGTGCCGTGCTTTCTCTGACTCCTAGCTACATACATACAGTACATATTATTCTGGTTTAGTACATTACAGAGAAGGAGGTGAGTTGGTGGGTAATTCCACTTGGATTTGCACTAAGCTAAGTATGGACACACATACAAATGTAATAAATGTTCCAAGTGTTTGTACAGCTTGGTTGAATAGCAGACAGGAAACTGGAGTATGGATGGAGTAGATGTAGAATAGAAGTAGTAGTAGATGCAATATTACATTATTATGAACCATGTACCAAGTACAAGGTACATTTTAGTGCAAACAGGATACACTCGAATGGTTACATAAATGTGTACAAGATAGACATAACATAATAATATAATGTATTCCATTATTCCGTATAATTCCTTTCTCCTTTCTCTCTCTCTCTTGCGATTTCAACTGTCTAATTAGAACGACACTGCCTTGGTTTGTTGGTTTATTATTACAAATACAATGAGAATGATGAGTTTCCTGAGGTAAACTAATGTACAGTGCACAGGGACAATTATATCTGGTCTAGGAGAGTAGTCTAGGTTTTCTGGTAGATGCACTAGATTTAGGTATGTCATACCAATTTTATCTACACTTTCTATACTCGTCACACATTTATGAGAGAGTTTATAGCAATTTGTTACACTTTCTGCAATCCGTTTCTGACTATGTTTGTTGTTTTCCACAGGATGTGTACACTAGAATAAAATTAATGTGCTTAGTTAAATTACCCTTCAGGATTTACACATGAGTGCTTGTAGCTAATGGATTATGAATCGAAATTATTTTGCAAAACTCTTGGAAACCTAGAGGACGCATGAAAGATTAGAAGACTGCAATCGAAACTTATGTAATAGAATTATAACTACAGGAGAAAGCTGAAGATTTAGGTAATAAACACAGAATTTTTGGATGCTTGTCAGATTCATGATCTAGTTTTAAACTATTTTTTACAAACTAAAAATATTCAAGGTCTACACAATACATAATTTTTAGTTAGATAAATTTCAGGCTTTATTTACTTATAAATATAAACTATTTTTGTTTTTTGGGTTCTCATTTTAAGAACGCATCACTGCTTAAAGGACTTTGTATTAAAGCTACTTACGAAATTTACATGAGACAAGTTTGCTCAGCTTACGTTTCGATACAGCTCAGAAGGAGGTGATACACTCGAAAGAGTTAAAACTTTAAATGCTATAACATACTGATTTGACGTATGTACTAAAAATGTGACTTGGTTGATAGGATTTAATTTTCCGTGACCCGATGAATAGAGATGTATGTGGGATGTACCTTCAGTGTCTGCAGTCTACCTTTTTTGAAAACAAAGAAAACAAAACATAAGAGGAAGTCTAGTAGATACTTTGTAGAGCTTACAACAGGTTTAACTTGTTAATCTCTGGAAGTTGGTTGTAAATATTAACTATAACCAACGTTCTTTAGTCCAAAATATTAGTTATTGTCATTGTACTGCTTTATTAATCTAGTACTTTATGTAGGTTCGGAATGATTGACAATACCAATGGCAGAAATAGCTCAGTATCACTCGACTGCACTATCTATATGTTTTTCAGGTCGTGAACAGAAAATATCCTAACTTGCACCTCTACTAATTAAAAATAGGAGAATCACAGAAACGTTTATGAGAAACGTTTTCATAAAATTATATGATTTCGATATAGTATGAAGATGTCGGAAACATTTAAATCAAGTAACTTTTAACAGATTGAGTTGTGAAATCCTTGCAGCTAAAGTTTCATGAAAAAAAGGAAGTATTCCCAAGTCATATTTTAGCCCAAAATAAAATTTCTACTTGAATATAAACTCTTTAATAACGGTTAGAAAGTAACAGCGTCAATGGTGACCCGCCCCTTACCCCTTCTTTACAAACATCAACATCGACATTTCCGACATCCTCATATATTTCTTTACAATACTACGACAGAAAGTAGACACGACAGTTCCTCTGCAAGTTATGTAGGCACAGCTTTTTTATGTTAATACTTTATCTATGAGCATATAATATAAGCTATGAAAAGCAAATGAGGTGCCTACTAGGCACATTTATTTGGCCCAGCATAAAATGAAAGAGCTCATTGAAACAATAAAAATAAAATAGAGTAAGATTGGACAGAAATGTTTTGAAAGTAAACAATAAAGTAACTTGATTCTCATCTCCTTTTTGTTTCCTGCCCATCTCATTACAGCTCTCAGCATGTTATCTTCTCTCTTCACAGGAGTTTCCTACTGTCTCTGCATTATTGTGTTTGCCTACACCACTACAATTACATTGTCTACTGGTATATCACATTAATATCAAGCGACCTGAGCTGAGCCTTTCAATTTCATGTATCCTCTGCTATGAAATCATGTGGGCGGAGATGATTGTAATAATGAAAAATGCAATCATATTCTATAGCTAGCTCAGTGATGTTTTTTGAAAATAACACGAGTTTCCTAAAAACATAATGCCATAGACATTTATGTTCCTAGTGGTGGAGGATTTTGTTGCGTAATGTGAATACAAAATGTGCTGTCACCATCCTTTTTGTCAGTATAAAATGAAAGGGTTAGAGCACAACAAATTTTCTCTCATTGAATGTTCGGGAACATGAGAAGGAAATAACTAGCACTCAACATTTCAAACACATAGCCCATAAATACATAGTATCAAAATGAATAGAAATACGTATAAGCCTGTACTTGTCAATTGTTGTTTCTTTCTTCTATTTCCGATGCATATGCCTTCATAGAAGCGAGTAGTATACAGTAGTGTAACAGGAGACATGGACTTGTCACTTTGAATTCACTTCCCAGTAGACCCACATATACATATGATGGTAGTGAGTGATGTTGTAGTTTTTATTTGGACGAGATAATAATAATATAGTTTATAGTTCTAAATTTTTTGATGGAGTCAGTTGGAACTTATTTATTAGACCCGTCTTCAGACTGGAGCAGGACGAGGACCAGGTTCACTCTTTCCAGATTTACCTTCTCCCCCTTCTGAAGGAGGATCTCGGGCCTGATTCCATCCTTTGAGGCCTTCAGGTAGCTCTGTATTCTCTTCAAAGGAACCAGTTCCCTCGACAAATTCCTCATAAGTGGATTTCTCAGGGAATGGTCGCTTTCCCAGGAGCTCTATCATGTCTTCTCGACTTAGAATCTCTTGACTTAACAACCGCTCCGCAACCTGTTCAGACATATCATAAAATAATACAATTTAAACCTCACCAAGACCAATTCACATGAGAGAGAGAGAAAGAAATAGCACGCACATAAAATAATATTAAACTTCATACTTACTAGCTACTAGAAACTAACATCTGAAGTTAAGTTACTCTTGTATGTTTCATCATAACTTTTAACCAACTCTGACTTTCACTTTTATCTATACAATAAGTAAAGTGCTTTAAAGCTTGAAGCAATATGCATCCACCAAGTACATTATAACATGGCATACTGATACCCTTGCAAATAATGTTCAGACATAGACCACCAACCAACCATCGGTTCACTTTTAAACCAAAAATTTACTCTAACTGAAGGTCGAATAAGTATCTACGTAAGTTAAATGCAGTAGTTCACCCGGATGGTGGTGTACACATGCACCTATGCCCTTTCTCCGCTTTCTTTTTCTTCACCCTTCACAACAAATTACCTGAATACCACAATTTTCTAGAAAATCTTTAGCGTAACCAGTCGAAGGTGAAAGTTGATAACAAACAATTCCCATGTCATCCTGACAAACTTTCTTCATCCTTCAACGCTATCTCTCCCCTTTTTCTCTCTTCCTTACTCTCATTTTTTATTGGATTTAGCCAACCAACCTAATACTACAATACAATGCATGAGCACACCTACATATTATACCAAGTTCTAGAGATACAAAATACAATATACCTACATTTACTCCATTTTCAACTACCATCCCTACTAAGAACATACTCAATCCACTTTCTTTTCGATTGAATGATTCTTCTTCCCTTGTATCTTCGCCCCTTCTTATCTACTTTTACCAAGTCATTTAATCCATCTCATACTAACTTTCACCTGTGACACATTCTCTAACACAACAAAGTCATGCTATAAAATAAATCCACACTTTCATTCTCACCATACAGAATATATAGATGTATGATCGTATTTTTCGTACAAAGCTTCGTTACTTTCTTTGGCTTAGGCCAGTTAGTCAATATCGACTTGAATGCTTAGTTGACCCCATTTACTTTTCTATTTCACAGTTTTGCAGCACACGCTAGTATGGGCCAACAAGTTATCTAAAAAGCTATCGAATAAGTTGTACAAATAAGTACAACATAAAACGCTCCTTAATAGTAAGGTCAATTGCCTCTCTTTTGAAGAAAATACTCTTCCTAACTTTTATCAGTATTAGACGGAAATAATACGGATATGAAATGTGCTCAAAAATGGTTTCATCAACACGTTTCACTTGAGTTCGCAGTTTTCCACAGTTTGGTTATAGGGATCTTGTTCCTTAGCCAGTCCCTTGCATTTTTCAGCAGTATGGTTTGGGTAGAGATACAGAGATAGAATTTACTTCTCTCTGTACACAAACATACATAAGACTAAGATACCGAAAGACAAAATAGAAGACATCCACATACAACATGCATTCACCTACTAAACTTCAAACATAAAAACGAACGAGTTGCTGTTTCAAGGAAACGAACTAAAGAAAGCACCTATAAAAATACAAAAGTAACACAGACGGAAAACATATCCATGAACTCTCAACTCTATCTTGTCTTCGTTCATAGACACTTCTAGTACTTTCACCAGTAACCACTACTACCACAAACACGTATTCTTTCAACTACTAGGTGATATTTTGTTCTCAACAACAACCCCCACCACATTTAATGCTAACAAGCTAAACATTCTATCTGTATATAGTATATAGAAAAAATAGAATAATTTTTCTCAGTTCTTTCATGCATTCTATCTCTTCTCACATCTCATATGCAGTTTTCATAAAAACCCTACCCAGAAGGACAAATTCTCCGTCAAAAACCCATAAAAACTCTAGCTTTCAAGTCACGAAGATGGGCATCGTCCTCATTCCTTTCCTGAATTCAAGTCATTTTCCTTATTCTATTCCATTCCAATAGTATCTTAAGGTATTACATGAATTCCTTGAGGAAAAACACATGTACTCAAGTCACCGAATCGACCATGGAGTAAGTATACTTATTTTTTTACCTATGTACCATCACGCTATCAGCGTCCTCGTTGACGCCTCGCCCCAGGTTACTTGCATCTTCTATACTAATGCTAACAACAGCTGAAAAGTACTAGTAGTAGTAGTTTTAAGGGATCTCAAAGTAGTAGTGTGGGTAGACCTTTTCCTTTCTTCACTCAATCTTGATTACGACCCGACAGAGCACTTTGTTGACTCACTTTTTTGCCACTAAGAAGGCAGCCAAACGAGGGATGATGATGATATTCTTATATAATACTTACAAGCAAGCAAGTGTAAGATTCATCTTATCCCAAAGACATCCAACAAGCTCATGGCAAAAAATTCGGCTACTTTAACTTTACGAAAACGTAGCCATACATTCGTCTGTGCATTCAACATTAAGTCCCTTAGCTACTGGAAACATCCTTTTCTAGTCCCTTGGAAATACATATTGGAATTGGTACTCAACTCACGGTATATTTCATCTCTTTCAAAAAAACTCTCACATAACATCTTCATTCCCTTTCGATAAAAAATTCTCACCCTCTCTCTTTTCGCACCTCTTCTGCCTAAAGCATTACACATGGTACAGTAGTGAAAGTCGTGTTCTTCTGGTACCAACTACTTGCAGAAGACTACATGCAGCTGCCAAATTCATCCAGATCCAAGAGTCTATCAAGTACCAATACAATGCTATAGCTTATCCTTTAAAAACCATTGCAAGGTACTGAGCATCATATCACTGGATAGCTGGATGCTTAGTACATTATGTAGAGAAAGCAGTACTGATTTTTGTCGACAAAAATTATCAGGAAATCATGGGAAAGATACGCAGATCTTTGATTGTAGTATCAACTGTAGTAGCGACATTCAATTCACAAAAAGCAACATATTTCTCTTCAACAAATATCAAAATTAAACAATAATAACATGTACTTGTAGACCTGTCTCACAGTCCAAAATTAAAATCAACTGTAAACCAAGCCTTTTCACTTATTTCCCTTGTTCACTCATCCATATATTCCTACAATAAATACAAGCTGTTTTAGTTTTAATTCATCAAAGCACAAAGTATTTATTCACAAAGTATTTATTTACTTCAGCAATTTCAACTTTTACAAGTGAACCAGCTTCTCCCATCCCTCATCATGATCTACAGCTACGGCATACAAAGAAACAGTGCATTTGTACTTTTACTTCGTTAATGAAATGACTTTACCACCGGATCCTTCTAATTTGTAACTTTTTCTCGATAGTAGGTAGTACATTCATCGTAAAACACCATGTTTCATCAAAGTTGCTAACTAAGGGCCCTTGGCTGATACCAATTTAGACACAATCTAGATACCATCAATATCAAAACTCACTCCTTTTCTCATTTTAACCTTTCATGCTGAATCAGCTGAAACGCTTCTTGCTTTGACCTCTTTGCACACACACATCTACTTGACAAATGCACTGACCATCACCGTTCATTCATTTATCCATGTACTTGAAGACTTAATACCAGCATTGTAGCATTTTGCACTACTGTACATACAAAAGGTCAAAGTTAAGTGTCAAGTCATCAAGTCTTCCTTCTAACCTGACGATGAAAGGGTGAAAGACTAGAACCTCCATTTACTAAGATCCTAAACGAAGGCAACAATAAAAAGCGTACACTTTGACTCTTCAGTCAACCAAGGGAAAATGAGTTTCACAAACTTATTACGGAAATGAACCGTCGTAAAAATCCAACTATCTCCTTTACCTACCAACTACTACACCTAGTCTCCATTTATATTATACATTGCAAGATCGCTAATTCTGTTCTACTACTACATACTATTCAGTTTATCACTTACCTAATATACTTTTCTCTTGCCCTCATCTTTCTGTTGTTGAGAGAAACTCTGACTAATTTACAATCCAGCAGTTTATGATCGTAAACTATACCGTAAAACTTGACTAATTTATATACAACATAAAACGTAATTTGATTACAAGTTAGATAATCTATGCACAGGAAGACATAAACACTCAAAACTCCCAAGTTTTCAAACGAATCATGGGCCCGACTTGAAAGCCACGTTTTAATATATGTGATATAATTTTATTAGTTTGGTTTGTATAGTGCCAAAGTTCATCACACTTCAAGAAATTTCTGTGCTTCTGGCTTTCATCTGGAAATGACGCTTTACGTAATTGTCCCATACCACAAGAGTTTTTCATGACTTCATAGAAAATGAGACAAGTTAATCACCGCAGGCAGCTATACAATTAACAACTTCTAACTTTTTTATCATTACAACACGTTTGACTAATTCCAAAAATCAACAGGTAGTCTGTGTCGTCATTGAGCTTCTATATAATCGCCGATCAATCACCATTATAATTATAATAACTTTAGCGTTTTAAGCAACTGATTTGAATCTCGTTTGTCGTCTTAATTTCACTTCAAATATGAAATATTTATTGCTTTTAATCAGGTAGCAGAGAAAAGTTTGACGAATGTTTAGATAACCCTGTCTACAGTTAAACTATTTTGATTCAGTAAATCTTATACGGTTCTAGTTCAACGATTGTGTACATTTTCATTTAAATTTGAAGATTTTGCTAGTTGCGACACAGAAAAAATATAGCTTTTTCGTTAGAGTTTTTAGTATTGAATAGGGAAGTTTAGTATTATTGTAGTAGCTTATTGAAGAAAGTAGTCAAACCCAACAAACCACATAAGAATGAAAACTATAAGAAAGTTGGAAGTTTTACCTACTTTTCACTACAAATACCGTGATTGCATCTTTTTGAACATGCCATTTAAATTAACCCAACCAGGGGAACTACAGCTTAGCGCTTCCCTTGTATATGCACCTGCAAACTCTACCATTAAATCCAAGGACTATTTCACATTTTGAAAGTAAGACATATTAGGTCGGTCGTTCCTGACGTTCATGAAAGACATTTGATATAATTCAGCGTAAGACTTTTTTACAAAGCGATTAATTACGCGTTAGTTTGAATTTAAAATGAATGCTAGTTAAAAGAAAAATAATATCCAGAAGGGTCTTTTAATGACACTTCATAAGGTGAAGATTTTTCAGGGTTTAGATAGTATGTAGTAGAGGAAGGTAATAAAAGTAACACCACAGAGTAAGCTGGATTGTATTTAAGACAGAAAAAAACTGGCCCAGTCGAGTCGCTAACTCATAAGGGCTTGTAGGCATTCAACTTTCTCTTCTGACAGGATGGTAGTGCTGTACATCGAATAACAAATACCAAACTTCCTCATATACAAGAAATCGTTTCTTCGGGGCAGAGAGTAGAGAGAGAGAGAGCTTAACCGAGATCATAACTTGTATATGCAATTTCCCTTTGTGGAAAAAATATCCGAAAAATTCTCTCTAGAAAGAACTATTTCTACACTTTTGCATCTCAAGACACAACAAGGGTTAACAACAATAATATCTACTTTTTAAATAAAAAATTTCAACTTCTCTTATGACATACATCCTGTTTATCTTCGATGCTCGATGTAACTCAAAATCTAAAACCCCTTTATAATAAATTTATACAAAAAAAACGAAGTGTGGCATCCATGTGGGCTGTCAAATTTTCATCACTTAACTTTTCAGTAACTAGATTTAAATACTAAAAAAATGTTTTAATGCTTAAACTGTGAGATGAATACATACTTCAATTCAAAAATATATTTCTTCGTATTTACTCAGAAGTAATATACATTACATTGCATTTAGGTATCACTTACAACACACACGGTAGGGTCTCACGGATTTTTATCTCTGATAGCTCAAAAAATCAAGAAAAAAATTAGGAGTCCAGATCTGAAAGTCATTTTTCCGGATGCGACTTTTATCCAGAGTTAGAGAAACCCAAACTTCAAAATTTGCATGGGCCCGTAGCAACCCTCCAGACCGTATGCAAATTTTGAGGTTTGAATTTCTCTAACTCTGGAGAAAAGGCGCATCCGGAAAAATGACTTTCAGATCTGGACTCCTAATTTTTTTCTTGATTTTTTGAGCCATCAGAGATAAAAATCCGTGAGACCCTACCGTGTGTGTTGCATTGTTAGTTGCTAACAAAACTGTGTAAAACCAGTATTAACGTAACTTTATTAAAACTTCCTTGTCTTTTGACTGTGTTTCAATTCAATAAAGCCAGATACTACTCAATCTCAATATGCGGTTAATGATGATGACACGCTACTCTACAAGAAACCCATGGCCAAATTGGTAACTTTGTGTGAAATTAAAAGTTTGCGGAGAAAGAAGTGAACAAACCCTAAAGTTGTGAAAATTCTATGTACAAACTAGAGGATAAGATAATGGGATAACTTCGCAACCAACGGAGTTATGGGGAGAAAGTAAACTACATTTCTTTCAACTTGAGCATGTAATTATGTCAAAAGTAGAGATTTACGTTGACTGATTTGCTGTAAAATATAGCCTTTTGACATATTATTATGTCTATTCAATAGGAATCCACGCTAGGAAACATGGAAATGCAAATTATCAAAATTATCTTAATAAATGGTCCTATTTCCCGTGTGATGCGTCGCCACACTCATTAAGATCACACAATGCTCCGTGATTACTTCTTGCTATCATTACTCAGGTTCAGCGTTCAACGGAGCAGTGTAATGATCAGCGTAACACCTACGCTACAGTATAAAATTACACTGTAGTGTTTAACTGTTGCTGAGCAGAGAAGCTGAGATACGAAATGCGGCGGTGGATATACATATGAAAGTTATCATTTATTCAGTATGTTTTTGTAATTAGAATATAATAATAATTACCACATGTTTTAAATCGCACAAAATCGAAAATGTTAACTTCGTTTTTATTATTTATAAAACATCGACACCGTGATATTATTCAAAATCTTTGAGGTAAAATCTCAAAAAGACTATGTCTGTCGTACGTGACTGTCTCATAATTATGATGATACATAGATGCTGCAGTAAAAATAAAACCTCTCATTCGATAATAATTACTTTAAGTTTAAATAAACAGTTAAAGCAATCCACGCCCCCAAAACCCCAAATTATTCGTGTTTTTTTAAGATCTTTTATCTTAAAATTCAAACAAAATTATATAGCAACATTGGGTTGTCGAGATGAAGTAGTTCCTAATGTATGCTTGTTGATGTAAAGGATTAGCGTAAATCCAGTTCTCCGAAAGAAGATAAAAGCCTGTGGGAGATAATTTTAGATGCAAAGACGATAATCAGATCAGCTTTAATGACAGACTTTATAAAAGCCCTGCACTTTACATAACTTCACTGCAACTACAATACATGGTTGGTCGTACTGCGGCAAGGACTAGACTGTAAAAACACAATTCACTCGGCTTTGTTCTAAATTCAGACAACCTTCGAATCATCTCCAATCAGTTTGGACATTTTTTTTTTAAATAGGAGATTATATACCTTCTTTATCTTCATCAATGCATCGAAATTACGGTTTATTGTCACATCACAGAACCAAAACTTCAACATCATATGCAATTAATTTAATCTCTATAAATATAGCAGGTGTACACTATGAAAACCTTTTAAACTCATAAACAAAGACCAAGAGTAAAAGCATTTTAATAAAATCACCGATTCATTTACGTAACCTTTATTATAAAAGATGACAGACAAGAAAAACACCCCCACACGAATCTCAACTTTCTTCTTGACTCTACTAGCAATAATACTTACACATCGTTTGGATTGGAGTTACATATAACATCATATTCAAACTTCTATGAAGGGGTAAATGAAGCTTTCTAAAAACGCAGGATAAAGTGAAGACCAAAAATGGTGATGCTTTTATCTTCATATTACTTTCTTACAGACTCGAGATCAGCACTCAAGTCAGTGGCCATTCTTCTTCTTCCCAACTAACTAACTCTTTGTTCTTTCCCACCCGATCCCAATAACCCTTGCGTGAACAGTCTTTTTCTTTAGAAATCTATACATTTGTGGTTTAAGAAAACTGCAAGTGTAGGGAATTATATTAGTCGTGAAGCTGGTTGCATTAGCTGTCAAAAAGGAAAGTAATCCAATTTTCCAATTTATCGTAACACTTAACCCACAAGTCTATATGTCATCCTCAACCCAAGCCCAACAACAAATGCATGTACATGATTATTACCTCCACCCTACCAGAATCATTTCAGTCCGACATGGCAATGAGAAATTCATTCACCAAGGCACATTCTTAATGGGCTAGCGGTTCTACGAATCCTGGTTGTTTGCTCGCTTGACTGTACATCTTCAGACATTTCAACATTTTATCTAACCACATCCAATTGATCCAATACATCTTTCGTATTGTAACCATCTTTATCACCCTTTTCTTATTTTAACCAATATAACCCAATGGTAGTATAGCAGAATTGCTGTTGCCGCTGCTTCATCCCAACTTTTCAAAATCCCAACATCTCAGTCACAACAATTCTAACAAAAAGGACCGAGATAGTTCCTCTTGGTCACGTTCTATCTACATTTCTACCCTATTCCCTTCAGAGACCTTGATGAGGATCATTCACTCCAAGTGCTACTACATGTCATGTCAATTTTAGATGGAAACTTCTTCCCTACATATACCACACTTTTTAGGTGCTGGTGAACCTATAAAAAACCTAACGAAGGTAGTCATCTCATATATTTTTTCATACTACACCTCATATGACAATCATCCAAACTCCAGACTACGGATTGGCCCATCAATCTATGAAACATTTCCAATGTTCTACACCATATTATCAGTAGCACAAGTCTAAGGCAATCCCATCACATCCAGAATTCGTGCCAAACCAATTAATTGCCTTCTCAGCGAAAGTAATATCATCTGAATTCTGCATGAACCTCGAGCGTTGAGTCTCTACAAAGAATAGCATGAATTTGAAGTATACTCACTGACAGCAAATTCAAATCCATAGGTTAAAGAAAGCATCATAGTTTCATATAGGGAACTGAAACCCATATCATACTCATTATCACGTAGTAGTCTCCGACATTTATTCGTGAGCTAGTACTTATTGTAATTCCAACATTTTACTTCGAAATTCGGTCAGGGCCGATTCGACTTATTGTTCCAATACGTGACTTTCTTTTCGTAGTGTACTAGATTTCTCAGTTCTGAGGAAGAACAGAACTCAAACCCACTTGAGCGAAACATCAGATAGTCAATATTTAAAAAGGAAGGACGCTGATTTATCCTCGCATCGCTTTCACTTTATTGTCATCCCATGGATTATTAATTTTTACATTATAATC
>JAQGBU010001469.1:0-12803 GCA_034698605.1 Isotoma decorata | reverse complement strand
ACATTACCAAGATAGGGATTAGAAGAGTTCAAGTCAATAAGGGGCGTTAGGAATGTCATCATCCAATGGAGCCTTAAAGTATTTAAAAGGGTATTTCCTTTCAGAAATATTTTTAAGCGTTTTTTTTTTAAAAACCGGCAAATTTCCTACCGGCAAAATTCCTTCGAACAAGATTAGAAACTTAAATTGTATGCGACAGTACCACCGGCAAGTTTCCTACCGGTAACTAACGTGATACGGTGCAACAAACACGAGGTCTTTTATTTTAACCGAGTAGAGAGAGCCTATGTAACTCAATTTTCAAAATTCTAAGGGTACATGAAAAATTTAATGTGTCCAATGAAATAAAAACGATGAGATATTTAGTTTCGGAAACGTTAGATTCTGTTGGCTTAAAATGAAACAAAACCGGATTAAAAAGGTAGCCAAAAACGCCAAGCCGAACTAGGTACTTAAGGGAAGCTTTTGCTTTAGCCAATTAAGTTAATTGTTGAAATTGTAAACATACTTTTATTTAGCCAACTAGCGTGCTGTGTAATGGGCATATCTCATCTTGTAAAATCGTTATCCATGTAGGAAACATAATGTAGTGGGAATACTTTGCTACTTGACTCCATGGTTAGGGTTGCCCAGCAGTTTGTGGATGGTCCATCGACTTCCTTCCTCAGAACTAATTGATGAGCCCTAAAGATGTCAGATGTGGTTAAAATTTAAATGCATTAAATTTGTTGTTTCTTTCCTTGAAGGAAACGCTTAGAAGAACTATTGGAACCACTAATACTTGGGATTCAAATTCCACAACAACAGTAGTAAAGAATTTGAAGGACACTGCAATTTTTACTGATTAATTTTGTGGCGATTTCATGGCAATGCTTCGTTATAAATAATTAAAACTAGTTTTGGTTGAGTCCAATATATAAGCTTATTTTATGGAAATCTCTGAGTCTTATTTGAATAAATCATTTCAACAAAAATCAAAGAAACTTGTAAATTAAACGAATTGAAGTAAAAAAAATTTGATAGAATTCGGGGGGAATTGAGAAGTTTGTCTCAATCAAACTTTGAACTTTATTCAGATGTCTAGATAGCAATACAGGAACCATTTCACTGATTATCATCCACTGACAACATGTCTTGTACTTCGATGCTAAATAATGTGGAGATAAAGAAGTAGATACAAATGACATCAATAACAATAGAACAAGAAGAAGTTACCTATACACAATGATGTGTGTAATAAGATAACTTATACTAGCATATAATCATAAGAGTGACATTGGACTGCTATTATCTCTGTTTGGGGTTATCCAGCGTCTAAAAGGCACCTTGAATTGATTATAAGCAGAGATAGCCAAAATACTTCTGTTCAAAATACAAAATACAATTACATAATACATGTCAAACCCTCAAAATACTTTTGTATTTAATTACATTGAACGGTTTTTAAAGTTCAAAATACAAAATACAAGTACTTTGTATTTCTCCAAAATACAAAATACAAAATACTGTATTTAAAATACAATTACACAGAAAAAATACATTTTGAACAGAACGAAAAAAATGATGTGATTAAAATTGGACGACAAGTTTACTTATCTTGATAAGCGTAAGAACTTCAATATTAACTAATGTTAACCGCACTCTATTAGGGTTCACAAACGTGCCAGTCAGTAAACATGTTAGTTTGCTAGGATGTATGAGAAAAAAAACGAAAACTAAACCCGGCTTTTTTTTTGCACCAAATTCCCGAAACATTGAGTGTCTACTTTGGCGAAAACATTTTCCCGGAAAAATTCACGATGTATTTTGAAAGGTATTTTCAAAATACATTATGGCGGCTGTCTAAATACAGTCCGAAAATGGCTAAAATACAATTACAATTACAAAATACATTTCATTTCCAAAATACAATTACAAAATACAATTACTCTTTAAATTTGATGTATTTAAATACAAAATACGTATTTTGTATTTTCATTCCAATTGTATTTTAAAATACAGTATTTTGGCTATCTCCCAACCACTTGACCCATCTTCAAACTCGGTTCCTGATGTGGCCCAATACAGGCGGGGTCAAAATTTCATGCAAATCGGTCAAACCGTTGAGTTATTGTCAGACGGACAGACAGACGTCGGACATACCAGGTTCATAAGCCCTAGGCTCGGGCTAAAAATCAAAGATAATAAACCCACGCCACGGTATTAAAATATGGCTACAAAAAAATGAAATAAAAACCTGAACACTTTCAACAACTTCTTGTTTAACTCCCAAGAGGTGACTAGAGTTTTAAAGAGTGTTCTAAAACCAAGTGTTGGCCAAGTCTTGAAGCGCTTTGAAATGCCTTTCCACACTCTGCGAAAATCCTCTCGCACATTTCTCGTTAACGGAGAATAAGAAAATCTACAATTTATTAATGATGTTAAAGCCTCTGAAGTGCTCAGAAAACAGGTTTAATTTTCACTATAATTAAGTACCCTTACCTTTGACCCGTTTGCCACTTCTCTTTCTTTTCAATAATTGCTGGATCAGCCTCAGCATCCTGCTTCTCAGCTGGTACTTCAGTGTTTTGGGACGCTCGAGTACAAAACGATATTCCATATCAAAAGTTATGGATAAACGCAAATGACCTCTAACCTGAAAATTATTCCGCGCGACTTTAGCCTTTACTTCAATTTTGACCTTAGAATCCTAACCATTTTTACCGTAAGATCATTAAATTTCACATCTAAACCTATAAAATGTAAATATAAGTGGTTTAGGTGTTTTAGTTGACTTAAATTCTGGACGATAAAAATGTTTTCTGTGTATTTACGTCAAAATTACCGCGTATTACGGAACTTTTTTAAACAACACTACGAACTACGAAGATTCTTATGCAATGATTAAATTGATGTGTTTTTTTTCATTGATACACCCCATATGCATTAATACCCTTCAAAAACATGAAAATTTCGTTAAATGGACTTTTGCTTGACAATGAGCCTACTTTTATTATGACCCTAGGCTTATCCTTCAGTTATGGATTTTATAGTATTTAAAGAAACCCCCGCGTTTGTCGTAACCTGACCTTTTCGTCCTTTCCTTCGTTCTTCAGCTAATTTTCTAGATTAAAATAGAAATCTCTTTACTATTAGAAACCCCTTGATCTCCAGTTTCATTCCTGACCTTTTACCCCTTCCTTCCATCTGGATCCTATAGTTCAACTTTCTTTATTTGAATTCAATCACCGACCCCTTTGTCCTTCAAAAATCCAAACTTAAAATTAACGCATTTAAAAAAAAAATTAGATGTTAAAATGACCGGTTTAAGTATTACAAAACTAAATTATAACTTTATTTTTATAATCAATGTCGTAAAAGGTGCAGATAAAACAAAAAATAAAACATTGAATACACAAAAGCACTTGGCACAAAGTGTAAAATCGTTGACTTAAAAACTTACAAGGTAAACGAAGTAAAAGCAATTATAGTAAATATAAATGAAATCAAAATTAAACATAAAATAAATATAAATCGCAGAGGAATAAACATAAATTAATTTATAATAGATAGCATTAAATGTAAATAACCATGTAGATAGGTATTAATCTTTATATTAATATTTAATACTAATATAAAATATTTATGGAGAGGTTAAAGATGTCAACGAGGATCGTAAACACGGGAGAGAAGAGTTTGACTAGGAGTAAGAAAATTGGCTAAAATACTACCTAGAATGTCTCCAGATTGAGCAGGATGAATGGGTCCCTTTGCAGGCATACGTTTTTTGGGAGGAGGAGGAGCCCTTTTGACACTTCCAAGCCTTTTGGGTGCACTTAACGAAGGAGATCGCTTTACATCTCCCATTACTTCCCTAGTCGCGTCTCTACCCAAAATGCGTTTGTTTTGAATTGGTGGACGTGAAAGCGGCGCTCCTTTAAAAGGCTCAGGAAGACCCCTTAATCCCATTCCAAGCGGCTTAATTTCGTTCGGTTTTGGTCGTGACTCTTTTTCCTTTACATATTTTGTTTTATTCCGTCTGTCACTGGATGGCTCCCCTGACCTCTCGTCTCTTGACCTTTTGTCCTTATTAGCATTCTTGGTAGAGGCAGACGAATTATCCTTGTCTTTCTTGTGAGTGGATTCTTTGGGTTCGGGATTCTTATAAGATGATGAAGAATCCTTGGAGTCCTCCGGCTTCTTTTGCTCCTTGTATTTTAAGCCTCTACTCTGAGAATTGGAAGGTTCTTTTGATTCATCCTTATCCGTTAACCTTTCCTCCCTCGTTTTTGTCCTGATGGGAATTTTAGTTTCCGAATTTGGTTTTGTAGAGGGTTGTAAATCAGGGGGCTGGATCTTTCTTTTCTTCACTCCTTCTCCTGGAAATTTGGAGTAAGGACAGTTTTATCATTTAAAATTAAAATTAATACAAATGGACCGTATGGGACAAAACATTGGGGTTCTAGGTCACTTTGCCGAATTTGTATATTGCCTAACTCGATTTTTCCGAATTTAAACAATGGAAAGAAAGAAACAATAATAAATAGGATTGGATGAAAACAAAGATGCAGTTTCATTGCATTGACATATTGCATTTATAAGTCCATAGACTGGTTCGTGTCAGCCCAATTCGTTCCCGTAAAAGAGTGTGCACTTAGTTGTTTAAGATAATGTTGTGCATTCATTGAATTTTGTATATGTCAAGCACAAAAGGAAAGGATTTACTATCCTATCACGGCTACTCGTACCAAACCAAGGTAGATTCGCCAGGGTGTACTACAGAAGCTAAAACAACAGCAGACATGAGTGCAAAGGTAGGCTAATTTCGTACTTTCAAAGCCATCATCGATTCCCTTCAAAGCCATTCAATTGATCTTTGACAAAAAACCGTTCTTGGTTTGTAATTTTAACCGTGGAAATTTTTTTCGATCATAATGCTTTCGGCATGAACGTTTTTTCCAATGCACTCGGATATATAGATTTAGCGAAAACGATTCGGAAAAGTGACCTGAGACAAAAATTGGGAATGTTTCAAAATCCCCTCATCTCTTTCAGGTTCATGTTTATAGTTCCAGAGGAGGGGCTCAAGTACGCTCCTCTTAAATAATGAATATTAGGGACCAAAAACTTACCTTCGTTTTTGTCATGAGGAAGGACGACTTGTGCTTTTGGCTCAAAAGATGCCTTTTTTGTTCCATTAGATTGAGAGTTGTCCAGTGAAAGATGACTTTTTTTATGTTGTTCCATTTTGGAGATGCTCCCACTTGGTCCTTCTTTTTCGTCCATGTCTTTAACGACAAGGGGATCTAAAATTTCCTTCCTTTTGGCCTTGATTTGTTCTGCCGTTCTAAAGCATGTTTTTGTTTTGCTACCACGCCCTTTCTTCTCGTCTGCAGACACAGTACTAGAGTCCACACGCCCAACACCTGAAGGTTCAAGGGTCACATTGGCACCGCCCTCCATGGATTCATCCTCCTTCTTCTCCTTGCGTTTTGATAGTCTTCTGTGAGATTTGGGAGGTTCCTTTGATTCCTTATCCGTTTTGTGAGAGGGGCCTTTGCCGCTTTTACCCTTTGACCTTTCCTCTCTAATCTCCGTGTCCTCGTGCTGTTGGGCCTTATTTTCCCTGCTGCTCTTCATCTTTTTCTGGCTTTCTTCTTCTTTGTTTTCTCTTTTTCTCTTGAGGGGAATTGTTTTGGCTATTGGTTTTGAAGAGGATTGTAATTGAGGGGTTTGGACCTCTGTTTTAAACACTCGACCACCGGATGATAAAGAATCAGAGGCGGAGGGAGGGACCGCTTTTTCAGAATCAATTGGTATCTCATTTGGCAAGTCCTCACTTCCCTCTTCTTCGTAATATTCTCGTGTAAAATGCCCTTTTCCTGGAATCATGAAAAATTTATAATTTTTACTATTTAAAATAAATATAAGGGGATCGTAATGGCCGTATTAATAAAAGATTTGAGAGAGGGTTGAGACCACCTCCCAATTCATTTCTCCCACTTCCATCTTTATATTTCGCTAAAAGGGGCTTAAATATGCTCCTAGTACATAAGGAACGGAAATAAGAAATTACTTGACAAAAAACCTTACCTTCGTTTTCATCATTTGGAAGGAGTTGTTGGTCTTCTTGTTCAATAGGGGCCTTGATTGTCCCGTTAGATGGGGAATTGTCTGGTAGCCCGTCGTATCCACTCCGCTCATTTACAGTCATAGTAGTAAAATCCCCACCCGCAACAGGTGAAGGTTCAAGCGTCACACTTGCAGCGCACTCCATGGACTTTTCACCCTCCTTTTGCTCCTTGTGCTTTGAGCGTCGTTTGTGAGATTTGGAACCTTTCTTTGATTCCTTCTCACCGGCTGTGTGAGACGGGCATTTGCTGCTTTTAACCTTTGACCGTTCCTCCCTAGTCTTCCTGTCCTCCTCCTCTTGATCCTCATTTTCCCTGCTGCTCTTCATTTTTTTCTTGCTTTCTTCTTCTTTCTCCTCTCTTTTTCTCTTAAGGGGAATTGGTTTGGAAATTGGTGTTGATGAGGGTTTTATTTGAGGGGTTTGGACCTCTGTTTTACACATTTGGCCACCATCTGATAGAGAATACTTGTAAGATGAGAGCTCCGGTTTCTCAGAATCAATTGGTGCCTCAATTGGCAAGTCCTCACATTCCTCTTCTTCGTAATATTCTCGTGTAAAATACACTCTTTCTGCAACCATGAAATAGTTAGTATTTTTATTACTTAAAATAATAATTAGAGGATCGTAACGGACGGATGGATAAAAGATTTGGGAGAGGGTTGAGGCCCCTTCCCTATTCATTTCTCCCCCTTCCTTGTTTATACTTTGGTAAAAGGGGCTTAAATATGCTCCTGATAAATAAGGAATGAATTAAGCAATTACTTGACATAAGAAACTTACCTTCGTTTTCATCATTTGGAAGGAGTTGTTGGTCTTCTTGTTCAAAGGGGGCCTTTTTTGTCCCGTTAGATGGTAAATTGTCTTGTAACCCTTCCTGTCTTCTCCCCTCATTTGCAGGCATAGTAGTAAAATCCACACCCCCAACCGCTGGAGGCTCAGGCGTCACACTTGCAGCGCACTCCATGGAATTTTCATCCTCCTTTTGCTCATTGTGCTTTGAGCGTCGTTTGTGACATTTGGAACGTTTCTTTGACTTCTTCTTCTTTGACCTTCGCTCCTTTCGTTCTTGATCCTTTCTTTCTCTTTTCTTCCTCTTTTTTTCAATTTTTCTTTCTTCTTTCTCCTCTCTTTTTCTCTTTTTTGAAACTTCTGAAGAGGAATTTAATTGAGGGGTTGGGAGCTCTGTTGTGAATGCTTGTTCAGCCGGTCCTGTAGAATCAGAGAAGGATGGGAGGTCCAGTTCTTCAGAATCAGTTGATGTCTCTTTTGGAAAGTCCAGGCTTCCTTGTTCTTCTAAACATGATTGTGGAAGTAGCCCTTGTCCTGCAAAAATGAAATAGTTATAGTTTTTACTATTTAAAATAAATCTAAGATCGCCGTTTGGGTAATTAGGTGGACAACGTTTAGCCACCCCCCACTTCAGGATATGCCAGTCCGGGTTTTTTGGGGGTATCTTTTAGATGGAGTTTTTTGAGTTTGATGGGTTTATTTGAATTTAAAGAGGAATGAAAATATTCATAAACTGTTAATGTCCATCTTTTTCTCTCATTGAACCCCATCATATAATCGTAAAACTCGAATTAGAACCCCCCCCCCCTAAATAACTCCCCCGGGTCTCCACTGTTTCAAATATGAACTCCTCACTTTTTCAGCAATTTGTATGGAATCCTAAGAAGCTACATTGAGCTTGATTATGATAGCTATGTCGTTAGTCATTAGGCATATTCGACTAGAAATTTGAAAACCGGCGGGCGGTGTGACACACCCCACTAATTGTAAGTCTGAAAATTTCTTGTTCTTTATGTTTTAGGGCAACTAATAAATGTTTTTTATAAAAAAAATTTAAATTTTATTACTAAATACAACAATTTGGTGGACTGTATTAATGAAATGGGAGCGTTTTTAGTAAACATGTAAAAAAAATTGGTTTGAAACATTAAATCTCCCCGGAATAACTACCCTCCCCGAAATACAACCCCCTCTTTTTGGAAGGTTGAAACATTAACTCACCCGGGGTTCTAATTCGAGTTTTACGGTATGTATTTATATGCTCAAAAAGATTAAAACACAGTTGTATTTGACTTTTGCTTGCCATCAAATCCACTTATATTACCCTTTTAGTTTAAAAACCCCCAAAGAACTGTTTTTTTTACTAAAAAAACCCCGAGTTCGTCGTACTCTAAGCCCCCCCCCCTCCCTGGTCTGTCCTGAATTTACGTTTCTGATTCAGGAAACGGGGTCAAATACGTTCCTGGTAAATAAGAAATGGAATTAAGCAATAATTTGATATAAAACGTGCCCTCGTTATTGTAATTTGGAACGAGTTCGTGGGTTTCGTGTTCAATAGGTGCCCCATTAGATTGGGAATTGTCTCGTACCAAATGAATGGTATTATTTTCTTCCGTTTCTAACATTTTATCCCTTGGTCCTTCTTCGTTAACGTATTCTTTAATAAGAGGAGGATTGGCAAGTCCTTCCATCATTATAGCTTTCATTTCATCTACTGTCAAGTTCCATTTCATATAGTAGTCAACATCGCGTCCTTTCCTCTCATTTCCACTCATATCAAAATAATCCAAACCCCCAAAAGCTAAACTTTTCCGAGTCACACTTCCAGAGCACTCCATTGTTTTTTGCATTCAAAAGTATTTAGAAACAAGGATAAAAAATAGGTAGCAAGTGGTTTACTCTCGCTAACACAATGCACAATGTCACAATTGAACTACCCAATCTCTAGTTTAACTTATTTTGACGTAAAAGATTATAAAATGTTCCAAAAAAGGATTGTAAAGGGTTCACTACCCGGGGAGTTTACTTGGTTCCAAAACAAAGTCACAAGAGTTCACAAAATATAATAGAAAGGTTCAGAGTTTCTTATCTATTTATTATGTCTTTTCAATATGGCTTTTCGGTCTAAAACAATCTCAACATTAATTTGCTAAAGTTCCGATTACTTAGGAGGTAAAACTTTTAAATTCTTGACAACTTACTAGCTCAAGCACTTTATCTTCACTGACTCTATCCAACGTCTAGATCTCAAAATGAAACTTTAGAGAAGTTAACTTTTCTAACTAAAGTCTGGAAGATATTTTTCTTTAAATACAATTAAGGTTACATGTACTATTTCAAAATGACTCATTCTGAATGCTGACTCATAGTTCCTTCATTTCATGTTATTCAGCCTACTCATTTAGGTTGGAGAGACTTTCGAAAGAGGACCCTTTTACCCTCTTCGCTAATCCTTTTATGACCCTTCATTCTGCACAAAAATGCTGAGACATGTAGATAGCCCAACATTTATTATCTTCACATTTTATTATTTATTTTCAGAAGCGTCATATGCATATGTGTGACAGGGATGATTTTATGATAATTCGCGTCTGCTTTAAATTTGAAGGTGTGTCAACTTAAGTAATTAAAATATTCGGCCTTTCATATGACTTTTTGGTTCTTCACATCATTAATTATTATCTTGTTTTTTTCTTACTAAAGTTAATAATATTTATTTGATGGTCACAGCTAATGACATTTACTTCCTTTCTGCATATTTTTGATTTTGTTATCAAATGAAGAGTATGTGCATGAACAAATGTATTTTGACCTACCCAGAGGCTTTGGCCACTTTGACTAATTTATGAACTTTCGGTTGCCTTGAATATTCATTAAGGAAATGGTCACGTAGCCAAACCCTTTGAGACTTTAAGCTTGAGAGGAATGAAAGGGCCCAAATAAACTAAGAATTATTTTAAGAAATAATGACAGGAATTTATTGGGCCTATTTACTTCACCAGCGTATGCATTTTAGATTTTAAAGGTTTTATGAGTTTCATTCATCGAAATGAAATGGTGCTAAAATCGCTTTAAAATAATCCTATAACGAAAAGTTATTACCTGTGATATTACATGCTTGGTCACGTATACAAATGCTATAGCCTTCTCTAGCCCTTAACCCATTTGTTAATCCTTTTGCTTTTGTGGACAAGACACCTGTCACATGGATTCAGGCCTACTGCATGCGCATCCGTGTTCTATTCTAGGAATTTATGTAGTTATTTAACGGCATTTAAATGCTGCTGCTAAAATTCCTTTAAAATAATCCTTTATTTTATTGCCTATGACAGGCTTCATTGATCGTATATATATATAAGTAACCTGGATTCTGTCCTTCTCTAACCCTTAAGGCCATTGTTCATCCTTTTGCTTTTGTGGAAAAATACACCTGTCACATGCATTCAGGGCTACTTCATGCACATCCGGGTTCTATTCTAGGAATTTATTGACTCCACAGTTACTTGGGTTTAGTTTCAGGGGTTAACTAAATTTTACTAAATTTCTTCGTTAACTTAATTTCTAAGGGAAATAAATAGTTTCTGTGCATTAAATTAGCTAAAAGTAGGCCGCATATTTCGGATTTTTTTTTTAAATTAACGAACTGTGAAGATTTGCATGATTAAATTGATGCTTTTGCTTATTGAGATACACTATGCATTTATACCCCCAAAAAGATGAAAGTTCAGTTAAATGGACTTTTGAGCCTATTTCTATTATGACCCTGGGTTGGAAATTCAAAAAACCCCTAAGCAAACGGATAACCCGAAAAATCCTTGATTCATGCATTTTTTAGCTAAGACACCCTCGGGCTCGGGTGTGTCGTATCCTAGACCTTCCGTCATTTTCTTGATTCTTCAGCTAGTTTTCTAGAATAAATAACGATCTCTTACTATCAGAAGCTTCATGATCTCCAGTTTCATCCCTCACCTTTTGACCCTTCAATCTGGTTCATATAGTTTACCTTCCTCTATTTAGTTGAATGGACCGACCCCATTTGTCCTTCACAAATCCAAACTTAAAATTATCCCTTTAATAAAAATAAATTCGATGGGAAATGGCAGTTTAATTATACAAAAACTAATTAAAACTTTATTCTAATAGCCAATATCATTTAAGGTGCACATAAAAGATTAAAACAAAACATCGAGTTCACAAAATCACTTGCCACAAAAGAGTAAAAATTCTGACTAAAAAAGTTACAAGCTAAACAAAGTAAAAAAAATATATTAAATAAAAATTGAACACAAAATAAATAAAAATTGAACACAAAATAAATAAAAATTGAACACAAAATAAATAAAAATTAAACACAAAATAAATAAAAATTGAACACAAAATAAATAAAAATTGAAGATGAATAAATTAAAATTAAATAAATTAAAATTAAATAAAACTCATCCTGTTGAGCCTTAGTGTCCCCATTTTTCATCTTCGTAATTTCTTCTTTTTCCTCCCTTTTTCTTTTCACGGAAAGTTGAGTAGCAACCGCCGCTTTGGTTACATTTCTGGGAAGTCGTGTCGTAGGGCCCGTATTTTACTGTCAGCAATCATCAGCTCACTTTCCAAGTCCATGATTTCCTTTTCTATTATTTGTTTAACAAGTCCTTTGCCTGTAAACAAGCAGTAATTATATTTTTATCAATATTGAAAATGTTTGGAAATCCAATCACCCCTCCCACGTTAATGTTTATAGTTTGGGAGGAGGGGGTGAAAGACCCGCCTGGTAAATCATGAATATTAGGGAGCATTCACTTGTCATAAAACTTACCTTCAATTTTGTCATTTGGAACGAGTTCTTGGTCGTCTTCTTCAAAAGATACGTTTTTGTTCCCTTAGATTGAGAATTGTCCTGAATACCCCCACTTGGTCCTTCTTTGACGTTTTCTTTATTGACGTGAGGAGGATTCAAAGTTTCGCCCCACGCAGCCTTTATTTGCTCAAAAGTTCTAGACCATGTTTTTATTTTGCTACCCCGTCTTTTCTGGTCACTCGCAGGCCTCTTGCTAGAATCCACACCTCCAGCGGCTGAAGTTTGAGTCACAGTGGCACAGCGTTCCATGGAATTTCCACCCTCCTTTTGCTCCTGGTGTCTTGAACCTCTTCTGTGAGATCTGGAAGGTTCTTTTGATCCCTTCTTATCCGCTTTGTGAGAGGGGACTTTGTAGCTTTTGATCTTTGACCTTTGCTCCTTACTTTTTATGTTCTTATGATGTTGATCCTTGTTGTCACTGATCTTCATCTTTTTCTTGCTATCTTCTTCTTTCTTCTCCTCTCTTTTTCTCTTGAGGGGAATTTTAAATTTGGAAAATGCTACTGAAAAGGATGGTAATAGAGGGGTTTGGACTTCTGTTCTTAACACTTGGATACCCGATGATAAAGAATTAGAGGTGGATCGGGAGATCGCTTTTCCACAATTAATTGTTTTCCCCTTATTTTGCAATTCAATTCTTTCTCTTTCTTCTAAATATTCTCGTGTAAAATACCCCCTTTCTGGAATATTGAAAGAATTATAATTTTTACTACTTAAAATACCGTAAAACGCGATTTAGAACCCCCCCGGTTTAGAGCCCCCTCTAAATAACTCCCCAGGTCTAGCGACCGGTTTGAAAAAATAACGTCCCCCCCGAAATATAGCCCCATCCAAAAAATATAGTTTAGTGCATAAAACATAGAAAAACAATGAAAACAGAAAAAAAAGTTACCAGAGAGTCTGCATCTAGTGTAAACCCAAGTTTTAAGATTTTACATCTAAAATAGTCATAAATTTTTGATTTTGAAGACACAAATATTGGTTTTTTGATAAAATGTTCTTTGATTTTTGCTTTGAAACTATAAGTCCCCCCCCCGGAATAGAGCCCCA
>JAQGBU010001468.1:0-12807 GCA_034698605.1 Isotoma decorata | reverse complement strand
ATGAAAAATACTCACGGTAGTAGCAGCCCAGCTGCTCTTCAAAATTAGGTATACATTGTCTAGTGGGTACATAAATCACGTATGCATTATAAATTAATTCAAATTAATTAATTTCCTGTTATAAAAGTATATTCTAGAGATGTGAATGGAGAGACAGGTGACACTATCGCAGGTGATTTATGTTTCATATTTTTACGATTTCATTCCAATTAACATTTCTTCGACCTTTTCAAACTTTTGTATTGCTTTTCCGAGATTTCTCTGCAGTAGATTAATATTAGATTTGGAAAAGGCATCTATGCGGAGAGTTTTATAAGATTATGACTCACTCACTATAGTAGATTCACTCTGTTCTGTAAAGTAAAGTACGTTTTTAGAACCCAGAACAGAAACTTATACATACACGATATCTCGATTCTCGTATCATAGGGGAAGGTTCCAAGAGTGCCGGGTGTAAAGAAATGGGCTGTCATCAAGCGCTTGAAAGTGGGCTATCAGTCACCGGCAGTGTAAAGCTGCTTACGGTCTGTAACACGAATTTGGCTAGCACAGCACATTGCGAACTGTTTTTTCGGGCTTAATGCTATGTTCATGTTCATCTTATCTTTAGTTTAGCTCCCATAAGGCCGTAATGTTAATTTCAAGCTTCAAAATTTATGTCGATACAGAGCATAGGAAAACAAAAATTATATCCCTCAATAGGTAATAATAATACCTGTTTTGGATGCTCGGAATTTCATAAGACTCTCAGCAGCCCGTAGGGAGCTTACGAGTGATTAATAAATAAATAAATAAATAAATAAATAAGACTCTCAGCATCCAGAGAAATTTAAAAAAAGGGAAAATCAAGTATAAAATTTAAGCCGCTATTAATGCCGGCTTAAATGTTTTTCGTCAACACAGCTTTTGCAATTTAACGCCTTCCCGGATACGATCCAAAAAAAATTTCCTATGTTTTAAAAAAATCATATATAAATTTTCCCACTTTTTTGACGCGTCAACTAGACGTATTTGGTCTTTTGATAAAGGTTGATAAACGTTGAGGGAAACATTCATTAGATGGACTACATTATGTTATTGACCTTAGGCATCACTTAAATTTAGAAACCATCTATTTCATGACTTCCATACTTCATTACCGACTTACTTATTGCAATGAGTCAACACCGTCAGCTGGTCTGTATGACTCGTGTGTGGATGGTATTACAGTTTGCAAAACGAATCCGTATCCAAACTCCATTGCCCTCTCTCACTACGTTCACTATTAAATGACAAACTTTTTTAAGCTCTACCGAGCTATTACTTATGCTACCATTCTGGGTGTCAAGTGAGACGGTTAGCTTTCACTTACAAATGTTTGACACTTACATTAAATACCTACATTACCATGAAGTACCTACATTAAATTGCCAAATGCACATGCGTCCACTTGAAATGATAGAAATCAAGTAATTAACATTATGAATGCGTCCTTTGCAGAACTGTTATTTTCTAATGAAACTCGTCAGTCAGTCCAGATTTTTAGAGGTTGCTTGATCCTATTGGATCCTTACATACCTTGCAATACATTTCAGTTAACTTCTCATCCTTACTGGCAATGTCCAGCATGGATACTATATGAGCCATACGTTTCAGAATAAAAAATTTGTTTGACATTTATAAAAATTCACAAATATTTGCCTGAATAAGCAATATTTGCCTGGACCTAACAGTTTCGAAATAGTGTTTCTTGGTCTCAAATTCATTGTTGTTGACGAACACTCAGGAACAACTGTCTCAGATTTCCCATCCTTTGTCCGAATTATGAGTTTGATGGCATTTTTCTTCCGCGTTTCTTCTGCTCTTTCCTTGGGCTCATCATGATCATCATCATCATCAGTAAGACAATATGCTTCATTCGACATGGGTTTTTCTACTTTCGGCTCTACAACAGGCAATGAGCACGGAATATGAATTTTTGCATACTGTTCCAAGCCTTCTTAATTAAAATTTACATTTCTGGCCACCACTGCTCTTCTTTCTTGAGTATCACTACTTCTTGTACCCGAACGTGAGTCAATTTCTTCATTTTGGCGGATTCCAACAGCAGCTTCCGTATGAATTGGATCCTTTACATGTTCTTATTGATTTTGGCTGAATGGGAATGCTTGGTTTTAGACATTAGAGTCTTTTGCTGTTGTCGTCGAAACTTCATAACAAATAAGCCATCATGAGGGAAGGCAATCAATCCCACTTCCCCATTTTCTTCATAATACGTTGTCATATGTATATTAATTACAATAGTAAATCCTTTTTGTCAGTACATATTCAGAAAATAAATTTACAGCTACAGCGATATAGAGAACTTTATGAATAATGCAATCGACCCAATTGCCTGGAATTTGGGCTTCAATTTGCACTGTACCTTCTACAATTGCCTTCGGTTAAATCCTTCCGATTGCCAAAGGAGTTTGATAGGGTTCATACTGACTGAACCACTTGATATCTCCACAGGTATGTCTTGATGCTTCTGTATCTGAAATCCAGTGATCTTTACTTTCTGTTCTGGCATGCCCAACAAATGCTCCTGTTGGGCCTTCAATGTTTTAATTAGACTCATTTTCATTTTCCTCATAATTACTATCATTTCTTCCTTGATTTCCCGTCCGTCTCCAGCGGTCTTGATTAGTACCACTTCCATTTCTTGAATTGGAATTTCCGTTTCAATCCGTCTTGAAATTGTCATTCTGCTTAGGACCTCTGCATTCAAATGCTTTATGTCCTGCTTTGTCACAATTAAAGCAACTTATCTTTCTGTAAAAAGTTTGATTTTCCTTCGATCCTTTTGACATACTGTGTTACTGTGTTAAAAATTAACGCCACTGAAGTTAACGACGCGAAATGCATTGTAAATTCCAAATTTTCCTTTTTTTGGCGTGTGAATGCTCACAACGGAACTAAAACAACCAACACGATGAACAACGACCCACAGTGCTATCATTTGATGCAGACAAAACTTAAGAATAGTTTGTTAGAATATCATAATCTTGTTGGTCATCATAAAATGTGTACATTCTGTAACCGAGTCTTAAATATAATATTAGAGCCTACTACTCACGTGCATCTCTTAGTTTAGACAACTTTAAAAATCTCTAATGATTTCCACTCTACGAAATGATGGATGGATCTTACTGTATTTGTTTGGATCTATCTATTACAAAAACAATTAACTATATGGACACTACTTACCGGACGAGTCATTCTTATGTTTTGAACTTGGAAAGGTAGATTTTACTCTCCGTCTTTTTCACGACCAGAATAGGTTAAGTCAAAAGGAGTTAAAGTTGGCTGCTGGTAATCACCTTCATTTTCATTGAAGTAGAATATGTTAGTTCCATGGTTTACGTTGTCTATTCCGGGCCTCAAATTATCGCATTTTATTTTCCTGAAGAATCAGAATAATTATGGTAGGATGAAATTAGGTATTCTGAATTAACGGACGGAACATGACATCGAAGTAAAAATACAGCACAAAATATTTTTGGGAAACCCAAAATGTGAATCTCAGGAATTCATTCAAAAAAATTCAACATCGTGCTTTTTATATTCATTTCGTAATTTTCTAAATGAATATTTGGATAATGCAGATGACTAATTTTTGCTAAGAAGTTAACTCCCCCAGGAGTACAACCCCCCAATTTTGGGGTCAAATAATAACCTAATTTGGGGTTCTTATCCGTGACTGACGGTGTGCTCCATCCAAGAAAAAGCAATCCAACAACATTCTTACTCTTTCTCGCGAAAAGTTGTTGAATGTTTTCACATTACATCGTCCCTTTTCATACCACCATTTGGTTTCGATAATCCAGCGATAGCTTTAATGCTTGGCGGGGTGTTGCATACTTCCTTATAACCTCTTGAAGCGCATCCGTTTCCAACTGTTATCCTTCTAATTTTAAGTTCGTTTAAAACTATACTAATTTCTTCGTATTATTTTTTAAATGAAACAGTCATGTATACGGTCAGTAGTGGAATTTAATTACCACGAAAATAAACATACGATCACAAACGTCCACGTTAAAATCTTTGTAAGATTTCACCTTTTAGAGTTGAAGATTAATGAAATAGATTTAGTTGATCCCTTGTAGTTGAGTAATCGATTTATCCGACCAGTTAGTTACGGTCTTTTGATAATGGTTGATAAAATTTGAGGGATACGTTTATTAGATAACCACATTATGTTATTGACCTTAGGCGTCAGCTTGTCGGTATAACTCGTGTGTGGATGGTATTCCAGTTTACAAAACGAATCCGTATCCAAACTCCATTACTCTCTCTTATTACGCTCATTATTAAATGAAAAACTTTTTAAGCCCTAGCAAGCTATTAATTATGCTACCATGCTTCCTGTCAAGTGACACATGGTTAACTTTTACTTTCAAATGTTTGACAATTCTAAGTACATGAAATAGGCAAATGCACATGAGTGCACTGGAAATGATAGAAATGGAGCTAATTAACACTATTAATTCGTCCTTTGCAGAACTGTATTTTTCTAATGTACTCGTCAGTCAGTCCAGATGTTTAGAGGTTGCTTGATCCTAATGGATTCTTACATACCTTGCAATACATTTCAGTTAACTTCTCATCCTTACTGGCAATGTCCAGCATGGATACTATATGAGCCATACGTTTCAGAATAAAAAATTTGTTTGACATTTATAAAAATTCACAAAACGTACCTTTACATTGCTATTTAATGCTGCAGTATTTACTATTTCCTGATCTTCATTTATCAAAACTTCTATTCTGAAGGGAAGTAAAGATTTCTAGAAAATGAATTTTGTAAATCACTTATCATTGCACTTTATTTGATGCATTGCACTTTGTCTGATGCATTTTCTTTATAACAGTAAATCCTTTTGGAGTTAAAACGCATTCTGAACACAAGCTAACAGGTCCTGCGATATTATGAAACTCATGGATGGTACAAACAATCCAATTGCCTTGAATTTGAGCTTGAACTTGTACCGTTCCTGCTCTAATTCCCATGGTATCTCGAACAACAGTTCGAGCATCCAAAGGAGTCCGATACTCTTTGTACTGACTGAACCCCTTCATATTACCACAGATATGATTGGATGTCCTTGAATCATAAATCCAGTGGTCTTGATTTTTCTGTTTTAGCATGAATCCCTAGTTGGGGCTTGAAGATTTTGACTGGTCTCATTTTTCCCATTATTGCCTTCATTTCTTCATTCCCCGTTGTTTTGACTATTACCATTTCTATTTCTTTTTGGCATTTCCGTCCAATCCCTCTTAAAATTTCCATTTTGCCTCGGCCCGCTGCCCTAAGCAAAAGCATTCAACTGCTTTAAGTCCTGATTCTACGCAATTGAAGCAAGTTATGTTTTTGGAAGTCTCTTCTTCCATTCTGACGATGAAAATTATTCTTATTTCCTTCCTGAGATGCATCATAAGCCACTGACCAGGCTTTGCTTGCTTCTTTTCCTTCAAATGCTTTCTTTTCTAGTTTTTCTTTCCTCAGTTAACAAAGCAACATATCAGTTTGCGGTGCTCTGGTACTGAATCCCATTATTTCTTAAATGCCATCATCTTCTCAGGAAGTGCAGAAACCAGCTTTGTTATAGTCATTGTTTTATTTATGGCCATTCCCATCTCATTCAAATTTGTCCATTTCCATAAAAGCGTGAAAGCTGGTTAGAACGTGTTGTTTATTCAAAGTAGAGTTGGCCGCATTGATATCTTTCATTCGATCAAAAATTTCTTTGGCCGATTGTTACTGGATAATATGATTGATTGAGTTGTTGTTCTTTTAGGGTTGGTACTATGATAGCCATAGCTGTGTTATCTTGTTTTACCCGCATGCTGCAAGTTCATCCAGTTGAGCTGGTAGACGATTTGCATAAGGTCCATCCACAACTCCTCATGCTTCCGCTGCTTTAAAGACGAGAGAAATTTGTAGTTTCCAAATTGCATAGTTATCCAACTTCACCACGTGTGTGGTATCCACCCGTCTTGCCATTATTACGATGGGCATTCTTCCTTCTTTGAGAAAAGACAGATAGAGAAGAATTAATAAAAAAAAATATTACCTGCATTTCGTCAAATGCAATTGTATCCAAATGATAATGTTATCTCTTCCTTCAGACCCTTTAATTGTGGTTTACGCCTCCAGAGTAGACACACTTTACTCAATCAGTTAATCAATCAACCAGTATCAATTGCTCACTTTCAAATTAAAGTTGCACTTTCAATTTATAAATGTCTCACTTATGATTTATAAATGTCTCGCGTTTAATTAATAAAAGAATCTCACTTTCAACTCGCTTTAAAAAGATTTAATTTAGAAATTGTTTCAGTTAAATTCAAGTTAACGATGTCAGTGTCTAAATGCCTTATGGATACGTAGACTTCTTCACTCTATTTCACTATAAAAATGACCGATATTGTATATCCTCACTATTAAGTTGATTTGGAAAATTGAAAAAACTTTAAAGTAGAAGAGGCAAGTTGAGATTTTTCAAAACACAAAAAATTAAAAATCCTTCTGGACTAGCTTATCCTCCCTACTCTCTGCTACCATGAGGTTAAAAGTCATGAAATCAAAAGCACGACTAGTCAGGTAAGGAGCTAAGGTGCTTTTTAAGGTGAAAAACTACTGTATTTAAGGAGGTGTTTTACAGTATAGAAGACTGGATGTTTACAGTTAACATGGAATTTCTAAAGGTAGATTCATACAATGAATGGGCTCCTGGAGAGGTGCCATACAGTACATAAATTGGGTCATCCTTCCTGAAGGACAGGATGCCATAAATCATTAGTCATAAACTGTGTCAAGATTTTAAGAATCAATGTAAATTTATCTTTTTTTGTCTGTCTATAATCCTTGTCATGTTTGATTTTTAGCAAGAGAATGAACATTCCTGCAATAAAATAGGACGAAAGTACTTCAATTTGGTCATAACAAAATTGAGCAGAAAAGTTCATTTTCAGATTGACGCTCTCGTGACTTTGCCGAAGAAATCGGAATTAGGTCTTTCTCATTTTTTGCTAGGTATTGCGTGTTTTCTGTCAACGTGAACTGATAGTCTTTGAACTGGATTGGCAGTCTGTATACTTCGTATAGCTTCATGCTTTGTGTTTTCTCCGTGGCGGCAGGTGAACTGTCGCTTGTAGTTGTGAAGATGTAAAAACACAACCTTCTAATTTAACTTTCCATAGTTGGTTCAGATTTGCTGCTACCACATGCTGGTGTTCCAGAAGCTGGGCATTCAATGACTCAATCCTTGAGTTTAATAATTTTTCATAAATCAGACTACGTGTATCAAATTATTCCTGCAGTCTGAGGCCACTGCATCCATCAAGTTTACGACGGAAGTTATGTAATCAGACTTTAATGAGAGCGACAAAATGTCAACTATAGTCATTTCATTTATAAGAGCACTTTCTGTTGAATATTGAATTTTTTCGCTTAGCATATCAATAATCTCACTTGTTATGTTTCTAAGAGAACAATAGCATGCATTGAGCTCAGCGCCAAGTTGTACCAAGTTTGTATGGTTATCCGCTAAGGCTTTATGACGTTCATTCGGATTTTTCATAATATATTGACTCCCAGCATGCAACTCACTTAAGTCTTTAACTGTTGCAATTCCGAACAGTTCTTTGTACCACTCACCTACAAATTTGAATAGGCCTCTAACACTTCTAGATTTTACGGTCGTACCTTCCACGTACGGATGAAGTTTGATGTTCTCAGCATTTAATTCATACATCTCTCTGTAATGACTTTGTTTCATGCAAATGTATTCAACAGCATAGCATTTGCCCGACACGTTAAGCTTCTCTGGAATTAGTAAGATGTAGTTCAGTATTGTAAAGCTCAGCACGGCAATGGCCAAACGACTTTTCCAATGACGGTTTTTCTGACAAGCAACCTCGTAAGCCAGTACTTTGTTTGTTTATATTTGTGTGTTGGAGTCATAGCTGATTATCGTAGAAGTCGTCTACTTTCAAAATATCATTGTATAATCGTTCGAGTTGCAAAGTGACGTTCATTAAATTGTCATCTTTCTTTACACTAACTATACAAATGCTGAGAAGTGAAGAAGCATTAAGCAATATATTCTGTAGAAGAACAATTTAGACTTCCATTCATCATAGTTTGAGCAGTGCGAAGTTTGGTCGGAATGTGAATGAAGATAAATATTTAAAGCCGTAAACAGCAACGATCAATCGCTTGAGATTTTACTGAAATCGCACTATCTTTAGATGCTATTATTTTATTCATCGAACCTTCATACGTCAAATTTGTAGTATTGAAGTGATACAATTGCAGAATCCCATTTTGAATTATACTGTCCATTCGAGAACGGTGCATGACCTAGTGCAGTTCATTAATTTCAAAACCAAAAACATTGGCCTTTAAGCAAACATTTGCTGAGTCATTGAGTGTATAAATGAATATTATTTCTTACCTGGGTTGATTGGGGAAGTTCCGAATGTGCCAATTGTGACTTCTGTAGATATTTTTGTAGTTGTTTCGAAAGGATCTGTAACAATTGTGATTTAATTTTGATAATGGTACAATTAAAAATTAAAATGATACATTTAAAAAATCCATCCTGAAGTATTGTCTTACCGGTGAGTATTGGGCTTAAATATGAAAAATGGAGTAATGTCTTCGGTTAAGATTTGAGTTTCTGTTTCCGAGGTTTCTGTAAAAATCAGTTCAGAATTTTTGTGAAGAAGATTTTCATTATTTTAAAAAATTACCACTGAATTTTTTGTATTTGATTTATTAGTATCATATTTTTCCTGATCAAAATACCTGGGCATACTGAAGACCTAAATACATAGGCATTGTAAAGTGTCAAAGGTACAGACCACTCTCCATCTGTACCTTTGGCACCCTTCACCCTGCCAAAAAAATAAATTTTTTACGAGTGGGTGCAGTGCAAATACGTTTCGTGTATTTTGCTTTGTATTGAATAATATATAACCTCATCTTCAGGGTGAAGGGTGCGATAGGAGGAAAAAGGGTGAAGGGTGCCAACTTCTAGGATGAAGGGTTCTCAAGCTATGGGTACATCCTTCCACTTTCCTTAAACTTGGTGGTAGCCAGTTTGTACTAGAGGTGACTGAAAGCTCACTATTAAGCGCTGGATGGCCCATTTGTTGAAGGCATAATAATTATGAAAAATTCACAGAACTAGATCCTACTACTACAACCATTCAACCATATTATAGTGAAAGCATTTCTCGCGGGATCAGAAAAGCTATAAAGAACTTGTTTACATTTTATTCTTAGATGTCTATCTCCACTGATCCGTTATTTCATTAAATTTGAATGGTATCCACAGAATAGCCATCGTAGCCATCTAAGAAGGAGATGGCTATTCTGTGAATGGTATCTGGTATGGTATAATTTATAAAGTTGGTCGTTTCACGTTTAGGCAGCTTAGGTAATCTATAATTAATTTAACGGTGTATTAAGTAACCATTAATGAGGATTATCATTATACAGTACTTATTTTAGGAACAGCTTAAGTAGTGCAAGAAAGATAATAAATTGACTTTCTCCAGAAGAGTCCTTATGTGTTATGACACCGTCAAAGACAATTAGGTTGGTCAAACCAACAATACAGTACATAGTAACAGTGTGGTTAGTTTGTAAGTTAGTAGTAATACACAAATGCAATAATACATATACCATATACCCGAAATAATATTATATTCAATACACAATATTTAATTGTACAAAATTAATTTGAGACTGCAGACTGCCTTTGCTTTAATTTTTGAGATTGGCGTTTGATTTATAATAATAATATTTTAAAACAATAAATTGTTAGTACATAATTTGTGGTTAAAATAAAAATGATCATTTCTATCTTTTTTTTTTGAGCAAAGTTACGGGTTGATTTCACATCAACACATTCAACTGTTGTATGTTGTACACTGTACAGTACAACAGTGAAATGACAAGTACAGTACAACTTGTACTGTACTTGTCATTTCACTTTTGACATACTGTACACACTATGCACTAGAAGTAATAATACAATACAAAATAGGACACGAACGAGGGGACGTAGATTACTGTGCAGAAACTGTAGAAGGCTGAAGGCTAACAAGGGGAAAATATTTTGACTAATATTTTGTATTCATGACTCGTTCAAAAAAGCAAAAATCAAAAAAAGCTTCGAAATCAACGCCAACTCAGGTTGAAAGTGAACAGACGCAGACGGTCCAGCATAAATGTATCGTTTGTGGTAAAAGCTTCCAACAAAGAAAACCGTCATTAATTCATCAGATAAAGCCTAATGACCCTGATCGCGACTCAAAGGAGGTTATAGATGAATTTTCTATCCACTTTGGACTTGAAGAGGGCCTTGGAATTTCTAATGAAGATGTGGGGGTCCTTTTTGATGAGCTTTTGGAAAGTTACGGTGGACCAGGGTATTGGGAAGCTTCATTTTGCCCTAAGCATGAAGTAACTGTAAATCAACTGAAGGAAGTACATGATACAATTCTTGAGTTAGAGACGATAAAAGAACAACTGGTAGAAGATATGAAGCGTCAAGTAACTAAAAATTTGAAAAAGACTGATAAAAACGTGGAGATTAATGATCCGAGTAAAGTGTTTCACGAGATCCGGTTTGCTCTCAGAAAAGGTTCTAGGGTCTTTGCTTGTTTTTTTCTATAGATTTTGAAATGAATGATTCTTGATTAATAATTCACTTATTTTAAAATATTTTTACAGCATTTATGCCTTCACCATTAAGGAAGAGAAAGAAACAGATGAAACCAGATGTCTTGATAAAGCAGAAATTGCCGGTTAATGCTACTAGTAGTATAAATACACCCGAAATGATTGAGGTTGACATGGACGAGCCTTTACCTAGAAGCAGTAACGATACCGGGATGAAATCAGAAAGTTTTATTCCAGATCATACAAGTGGTGTAGGTTATGGAAACGAAAATTCAGAAATTCCTGACATCAGATTGTATCTGACTCCCAAAAATTTGATAGATCCTACATTTGCATCATACCTTGACACAATTTCCACCTCCAATAATAGAACTTTCACATTTTCTAATTCTGGCCTAAGCGAGATTATGTAAGTGCTTTGATAAAAATGGGCGTGACATGACAAATCTTATGGACGCTGATTAATTATTTTGTATGTATTAGCCATCAACCCAAGAAGAGACGCTTACCTGCAAAAAAAGCACCTGTAAGACCCCAACCCAAGAAAAAACCTTTATCTGCAAGCAAAGCGGCTTCAAAACCCCAATCCCCAAAAAAACTCGTAACTGCTGCTGCCAGAAAAGTACCTTTAAAACATCAACCCATTCGGTCAACAGCTGTTGCTCATCATGTTATTAATACTCAAAGCAAACCAAACACACGCACAGGCCATCAGAGCCTCTTCACATGCAGAAGGGGATGTGGTAAGCCGTTTTGGAGCGTAGTTGATCAAGAAAGACATTATGCTAACAATGAATGTGGGAAACAGCAGCCTAACAACAGTTCTTTGATAAGAAAGCCATCTACGCTTCAAATGCCTTCAGCGAAGTACAAATGTGAAATATGTGGTGAAGGATTTCGACTCAAAACACACTTTAATTCTCATTCAAAGACACACCATGCAAATTCAAATACGATTAGGACAAGAAAGAGTAACACAGTTTCTCCTGGATTTAGTAGAGATCCTTTTGAATGCTTTAGCTGTGGAGAAGAATTCGAAAGTAGGTCTGTTTTAAATAAGCATACAAAGCATTTTTGCAGCAATTTCGCCTATTTGTAAGCTGTAATGATTTTTTTGTTGTATTTGCATTTGTACGTGGTAATTCGGACAAGATATTAAAATCAGAAATGAATAAAAAATAAATCTTTGCTATTAACCAAATATATAACACCCTTACTCCAGTGTCCAGTCCACAGTAACTAAAAGTCTAGCAATTTTTTGTTGCTGTGTTTGCATTTTTTGTAGCAGAACTGGTAATGCTATAATATATGAACCATTGTGTAGGTCTGGCATATTATGTATTGAAGTGTGTATATGGTAGATACTAGTGGCAAATGAAACTTCCTTGGTAATAATTGGTTCATTAAGCTGAGGGTGTTTATTTTCAGTATATACAGCGAACCTTTGAGATTGCTGTATATACATTAAGCAGCATTAGAACCAACATAATCTTTTAATAGATGATTTTATTTTTCCCTTGAAGCTTTAATTCAGCTACAATTCCAGATTCTGAGAATCAACAGTTGTTTTTGGGTTTTTTATGTCCACTTAAGTTCTTAGAGATCGAGTCATGTTTAACGCATCACACATGAAAGTTACATATTATTATTGTCCTTAAATCAATTATCATTTGTACTTTATTAAAAAATAACACTTCAATGATCTCTGAAGCTCACAATTACAATACAGTTTTCTATATAATATATTCCATTAAGGCAGAGGACCTTCGTTTTAATTCATGGCCTTACCCTCCTGTGTCGTATAATTCCCTAGAAGAGTTTCGCATTTTGTACACACATTGTCAAAAGGATGACAAGCCCAAGTTGTGGTTTTGAAAACCAGCAATTTACTTATTTTAAGCTATTTTTGTTTCTAACGCATTTCATTCCAATTGTGACACCAGGTATATTTTCAGTTTAAAAATTTATGATTATTTAATTTTATGTTAACAACTGTGTGAAAGAGATATCTTCTGTAGATGACAGCTTTACTGTAAATTCTTTGGGGAATAAAACTGTTCCTGTGTTTTGGACTTTGGGAGACACGGGAT
>JAQGBU010001467.1:0-12815 GCA_034698605.1 Isotoma decorata | reverse complement strand
TTATATTTCTTCTTGGAATTCAACTTCAACTAAATTGTTTATGAAAACATCACGTTTTATTACTCATTGTAATTTACGAATGTTGACATTATCATATTTTTGTAAATGCTCCTAACTAGGATGTAATTGAAGATAAGTGTAAAAATATTCGGCTTTTTGTCACTAAAAGGACAGACATTTACTTGCATAATTTTACAAGTTAATATCCATCCCGAAATTCCTATAGGTTTATGCAATGCATATGTTTTTATCCTAATCGATTAGAAATAAAACTCAGTTTTTTAAATTTTCGAACTGAATTTAGGAGTTGATCAAATACATAGTCTTATGCATATGAACAAACTAATGAGTGAGTAATTTTAATTAATGCAAGGAGTTAGAAGACGTTGTTAATTTAAAGCTTATATTGTGAGACATGTTGACAGTCCAAGAGTATACGGACTAATGGCTCCGAGACAAGAAGAAACGTTTCAATTTATTGACCGAAACTGAGCTCTTCCTGGAACTTAAATTGTTTATAAAAATTGTTTATAAAACATTCAGAGACTTATTGAGTTTCATAAGTTATGAAAAAGTTATTGTACAGTATATCTTTGTAATAAGGATATAAGTACAGATAATTGTCAAACTAAAGATTCTCAAACACAATCAAAGGGTGATAATAAGGGACGGATAAGAATTTAAAAACAAGAAGGACGGGTCATTTATGTACGACTCTACAAAGATATAACGAAAAGGGACTTGGACGAAAAAAATGTCATTTATGATGTAAACGCATTTACGAAGAGGTATTACAAGAACAAGATGTATAATTATTGTACTTATATTAAGGAATAGTATTAACTAAATCATGAATGTGAATGATTATTAAAAGGGCTCAAATTGAAATAAATCGAGACATTATGATGAAATTAGACACATCCGAATCATCCGATAACAAATTTAATTCTTATTAAGTACATAACAATAACTACATTTGCATATTGTATGACCTATTTACAAACACAGAAACATTGAATTTCTTCCCCATGCGGATTTATTCCGTGAATATGAATGAGCAATGAATACTAAAGACTGAACTGAAGATGATGAACTGAACTGAAGACTAAAAAACAATCAAAAACTTTGCCTAATTTTAAATAAAACAAGTATTTTTAGTCTGCCAGAACCTCAACACAAGTACATTCAACCTGTCATATTTTTTATTCTGCACACTCTTATTTCAAAGACTATCTTAAAAAGGTGTTTAAAATAAACACATTTATAAACATGTAATCACACCATCGCATTAGATCATATTGTATTCAGCTTGTAAGATTTAAAATAAATGATATAGCCTAGTCTAGTGGCCGATGTCGATGTAGATAATGATCAGAAGATGAGACGCTTACGTCTTTATAATAATAATAATGGCATTTACCCGTTTGGATTCACATATAGTGGTACTTTTCATGACAAATTTTTAACTTGCATTTATCATTAAATTCTTATAGACAGTCGATACTTCTTTTTAAAAAGGAATAGGCAGACGAAAGAATTTGCATTTCCATTTTACGACATGAGAACTAAAACGATTACATTAAAAGTTCTACTCCTCTAAATGATCATTTCTTTTGTGGGATCCAATTTCAAATGACTTTTGACATTCAATCTCTCTTTCATCTTATCTCTATTTTTTTACTGCCTTCGCCATTAAATTTATGCATCCATCGTTTGGATTTACTCTTAGAGAATTGGCCATTTATAGAATGAGTTTACACAAGACAGATTCGTACCCCTCGGAGTATTCCAGAGTCATTACTTCCTTTGTTCCTTTGTCTTAACTGCCTCAACCCTTAAATCAGATCTTAAACACCGAATCTTTACAAATTTTCGGTTTTAAAATACTTTTAAGGTTTTAAAATTTACTATCTTGGCTGCTCTGTAAGAACTTGGTTTTAGAAGCGTTTTAATAAATTGATATAGAGCCTCCTTGAAATCTGGTTTTATAAGTTCCAGTCAATTATTTACAAGTTTTTGGACATTTACCATTTAATAATATAATGTCTTCCAATACGATTATGACAACGAACTTAAAAAAAGCTGGGCTTGTCCATCTGGTCAGTTATTGAATATTGATTTTATCCTTTAGTTGAGTATTCATTGTTCATACCATTGAAATGTAAATTTGTATTAAATTAATTTTATACATATTTTTAACTATATTAAATTAAAATTATTTTAATAGGGCTTGTCAATTCTCTTGATTGTGTACGGGAAGAAAATCTTTTCAAACCCTGATACAATTGTTGACGTTTTTCCTGAATGTGGTGGCAATGTTAAGGCTTTCGAAGAGGCTTATAAGGGTGGTACCAGGGCTTCCTACCTAAGTAAGTCAGAACATCCATTGTTATGATAAGGCATGACAGTGACAGTATTGTGATGCAACAAGCTATACTAGCAAGCAACTTAACCACAATTTATATTTAATTAATAAAGATTTTATTAATATTAGATATTATTCGAAAATATACTACTTTTTCAAATCAGTAATCCGAACCCTTCTAACAAGTTCTTACCCTTGAATTTCACAGCATTCAGTAATATTTAATAGGCTCGGTTTGTAACCTTTTTCTTAAATATAAAAATCTAAGGAATTCAAAAACTTTAGTAAATGCCATTAAACAACATGTTAATAAGGGGTTTCTAAATTGTATTAAAATAGATGAGGATGGAAAAAGAATAATAGTTATGAAGGTCCTTGGAGTATGCCTGAGTATTCTTGGGGTCATCTTGGCTTCGATGGACCTAAAACTTTGCGTTTTTAAGGTAATTCATACTCACATTACATTCATAAAGTACACAAATAAGTACCTTTATATTTGTTATTCCTCCAATATGGCTTTTACGACATATAACATCTTATTTTTAATTATTCTAAGGATGACATCGAATTCCTGAACACATGGCTGCGTCTTAATATCCTTCTCATGGTTCTGTACACACTGTGGTCACTATTATCAATGTTTCAAAACTCCAACAAGTTATGGATTCATCTTTCTGAACTCGTGTTGTATTTTCTTGCCTGGATTTTAATCTTATTGGTGAGGAGTGTCAAAGAAGAGTTGTCAGAGGAAAAGGAACCAGTTACTTTGGATTCTACTTCCCCTGGAAATGAGTGTCAAGTGTCAAGTGTGATTTCACTCAAATAAAGTGCAACTTGATTCTTATAATAATTATTATAAAAATTATTTCCAAGCCATTTGCAGCACTAAGGGCTTTTTAAGCACCTTAATTACTTTTCTCTCAATTACTAATGCTTATAACTGATTTAAAGTCTTGGTAAGTTGTAATGAATGTTTTATTAGAATATATATGACCCAATGCAATGGTTGTATTACAGTACAGTTATTGATGTATAAATAAATAATTGCCATTACTATTTGCAACATCGGATTGCAAAGGATAAGACACACATTTTGTGAAATTGTCCATAAATCTTAATAAAATTTCATTCCTTCCTTTTCTAGTACTTTTTTAGAATTTTGAAGTTACATTTATTTTTGAATTCTGACGACAGACAACACTAATTTTCAAAAAGAGATGCATACAGTGATTTATATTTCCACTTATTGTTATTGTATACGAGGATTTTATTCGAAAAATAAAACTACAATGATTATTTCATGTTATCCAATTTTAAATTATTCGTGAGATTCAATTTCCTTCCTTTTATCTCTCCCTTCTTACTGTTTACTGCCCTCATCCTCGCAATCAAATTTACAGCATCCAAAGTGTGGACTTATTGATAAATAAAAAATGTCATTTCTTGAACAAGTTTACATAAGACAATATCAAGTTTTGAAATAAACTATTCATAGTATTCCATACTACCCGAAGTATGCCGTTTAGACTTGCTACTTCCTTTGTCTTGATTGCAGCAATCCCCAAAAATAGGGCTTAGCTCGATTTTTTTTACATTTTTTTATTTTAAAATTTATTTTGGTTTTTAGATTTACTATCTGGGCTGATTCGAAACAAATCAAATTAAATTGACCAACTTGTAATAAATTTGTATTAAGGAAGTTAGGAAATGTCTTGGAGGGTTTTCGTAAATAGATTAGGAATAGTTCATTTGGTTAGTTATTTCAGATACAATTTTAAAACTTACTTTTACATTGAACTAATTATTTTAAATGGCTTTAATTATTCTCCTATTATGTAATAGGGCTTGTCAATCTTATTAATTGTGCATGGGATAAAATTGTTCTCAAACCCTGATACAATTATTGACATTTTTCCTGAATGTGGTGTTGAAAAAGTTTATAATTATACAGGTGGAGGATTCATCATTTCGCACCTAGGTAAGTACTTATCATACTATAATGTAGGGTTAAACCAGCTAAACTGTTTAAAAATATAAAATCTGACACTGACTTACATGAATGAATTCAACCATTTCTGTTTAATCGAATTAAATTACATAATATTAATTAAGAGATTTATATTTTTTACTTAAATGACAACAATTAACAGATGAAAATGAAAAACGAATGATAACGATTCTTGGGGTGTGTGTCTTTCTGCTTGGGATTATCTTGGGTTTGATGGACCTATACCTCTGCTTTAGAGATTTCAAGGTAATTCATACTTCTATAATACATTAATCATACTACTATATAATTGCTATTCCTTCAAGAAGCTTCTAATAGCAAATAATATCTTTCTTTTTTTTATTTACAAGGATGAGGTAAATGTCGAATTTCTGAAGAGGTGGCTGACAATTAATACCATTGTAATAGTCCTCTACACACTGAGCTCAATCTTTTTAATGTATTTTAACCTCAAAAAATTGTGGATTCACATCACCGAGATAATACCTTATTCTCTGAATTCGGTTATCATCTTCCTGGTCGCCGGATTCACATATCATGAGGTCATGAGAAAGAAGGAAAAAGGGAATTTGAAAGATTCAGACGGGACCCTTGAGGGAACTTCATCACTGTGAATTGCTTTCATCTGTCATTTTGAAGGGTGTAACTTCCACTTGTTCAGAACTTTCATCATGATGATTCCTCTTTTGCATACATTGAGATTTTTCGTTGATATTTATTTTTAATATAAGCATTATTAGAATATATTATTATTATTATTAATATATTAACTTAATGTATTAACTTAATATTATTATTATTATTTAATATAAGTATAAGAGAACTTTAATCTAATACTACTATTCAATGAAGTTTTTTGTAGAATCAGTAATAAAAAATACTTAAGTTTGCAAAAAAATCGAAAACTTCGTTGTATAAATGTCACGAGTGTAAGTGTCTGTCTATGACATTGAAATACAGATTTTCAGAAATATGTGTTGAAGATAAATAAAACATAAAATGCTGGAAAAAGCTTTTTAGTTGGCATTAAATTTAATTGGTAATGTAATTGCTTTGATGGACGATTTTGAGTTGAAGAGTTGCTGATCAACTCCCATTTTTAACCCCTGGCATTTTGTAATTCATATAAGAGATTAGGTCACGAGGTCACTTTAATTACTTTGCTTTGAAGTACTAATATCTATAACTGATTTTAAGTCGTTGTAAGTTGTAATGAATGAACATTTTATTACTACATAGCTCAGCCCTTTTATTACTGTATTGTTGCATGTATAATTGTAAGAATATATTAATATATTATTTTACTTTTTGCAACATGTCATACTAAATAAGCGAGAGGTTAAGTAGGAAGTAAAGGGCCCTGTACCTCTACACCTCCTGTACGGATTGAACCTCACACGGGGCCCACAACCCGACCTACGCCCCCCCCCCCTCAATTGTTCTGAACACTTACAACGCTTTTATTATCTTCAGTTTTATCAAGTTGTCCGTGACACCGAGGTAATTAAGTGATAGTATTTTCTTAACTTATTTAGTTACTACAAAAATACGATGACAAAAATATTTACATTTATATCTCAACTTACTATTACCAGCGTTCACATCTACTCTCATCTCTGACCATGCATGTGTGTATCTAATCAATTCATATAATGTATGGTATTTCTTGATTTCTTCCCCATCATGGTTGGTACACTCATATGAATGATAACGTTTTTAAACAAACCTTACAACACTCTAATCTTATAATATCAGTAACTTTACTTTTTGTCACCATTTATGCATTTAGAATTTAGAAAAAAGATTATTTTAATCTATTATGGTTTTATTTGGAGGAAAGATTCTCTAGTGGTACTAGTGCTAGTAGTAAGATAAGATTATAATTATATGATGACAATGAGTTCAATGCTTGCATCATTAACAGAAATATTGACTTAAGGATTCACGGATAAGGGAAACACATCTTGAACTTATAGAATGTGACATATGCTCATAAATTGATGTACCAACATTCTCACGGGTTGCCTAAATCATCATTTCAAAATAACTTCAAGAATTAATCATCATCTTCTTCGAAAGCCATCAGAGGCAATCTGTCAGGCCCAGCAGCGTTAAGTTTACGTTTACCCTCATACCAAGAATTTTTCAAGATTTCACCCACAATATCTTTGAATTCAACAGACAAATTTACAAATTCACCCGTGGAAAATGTCATCCCCTTTGAACTTTAAGGGTGCAGCAAAAAGAGCAGCATATGTGTATTTGGTCAGTCTATTCTTTTAAATTTCTCAAATTTATTAAATTATGATACACAGTTTAAAATACACATTGCTAACTTATTCAAAACATATTTAAACAAATAAACTAACAGTGCCCTTATTGAATTATATCAAGTGGTTTTGTTCAAATATAAACAGGTTGGATCCCTTACCTTACTAATATTTGGAATTGAATTGATCAAACCTGGTTTTTTGAATTGCACTTTTGCTGAACATGGGGCAAATGAGGGGCAAGAATATAAGTCATTGTTCCAATGGTGCTTTGAAATGGACTACGATAATACAAGTTTTTACGATGACGATCCTATTTTTGGAAACTCTGGTATGATGGTCCATATTTTGCATATTCATTTCACACTTTTTTACTTACATGACGAAAGCATTCGTGATTATGAATTCACTATAATATGGCACTCTACTGCTAATCTTGATTTAGAATCCCATGGGGGTTATTTTCATCAAAGCAAATATTATGATTTTAAGTCACCTTAACATGGGGATCTCAGATATAAACTTTTAACAGGGAGAGGCGAGAGGGCAATTAAACTGGGTTTACAATAGAAAGGTATGAGCTTTCTAACATAAAAACTATAGGAAGAATGTCTTAATTATAGGGATCCTTGGGGGATTTGTGATGTGTCTTGCGTTGATGTTGTGCGTCCTGAGCTCAATACTTTTTAGATATAATCATGGCTTCTCAGAGGTAACAAAAAATACTGTCAACCCTAGTTATCTTATTATCTTATCATTCTGACCTTTTAATAAGTCCCCAGTATAATTATTTTTTTTTACAATTTCAAGACTAAGGCAAAATTTCTCCTTCCGTGGATGGATTTCAATACTGCCTTCTTGTTATTTTACATCTTGGGAATGTCCTCCATGTTTTATGTCCATGACAAAATTGGGATGCAGTTAAAGGAGCTGGAGATTTTGATTTGGACTACGAACTCCATTATGATTGCCTTGTTGTATCATTTCACCATCGAGTTATTCAAAGAAAATCCAGATTTTAATTTAGACAATCCTCAATGTGATAAAGAGTTAAATGTGTAATTGTACTCAAGGAATTCATTATCTTAGCTAACCTAACTCTGTAAACGAATTACTGAAATAAACCATATTAATATTAAAAAATAATTATGATGCCTGAAGTGTTAGAAAGGTTTTCTGGGGGGGGGGAGGGGTGTTATTCCTAGGTAGCGTTGGCATTTACAACATTGTGCAAGCCTATAGCAACTAGCCCTTTTAAACCCCCCCCCCCCACTCTATAGGTTACGTTTTAAAACCCCTCTGGATACACTCCGCACACTTCTGACTGTTTTCGTTAAAAAAGGAGACCCTGCCCTTCTTTGCCATAAATCCTTCGTCCCGGATTAGAACTCGAGTTCAACCAAAGTTCGTCCCTTTTCAGAGGTCCTGAAATTTTCTAATATAGCTACGCGTAGTATATTACGAATAATAATATACTTAGGTTGTAGGTACCTTTAATAGTTTATGCGATAAGCAGCACTGATAATGACAACAAAACACCCGTTTGCTTGAGTTCTAGTGGTTAGTAATTTTCGGGACGCCGGGACAGGGTGTAAAAACCGGAAATGTCCAGGGTAAACCGGGACGGATGGTCACCCTAATAGGCTATGTACTCTATAAATTGTATAATTGGAAATATGTTACAATTTAAAAATGATGAAATGTTGTATCAAATTCTGAAACCGTGGAATTGTTTCAGTAGAAGCTTATACATATCCATCATGCTCCACTTTAATCTTTAATTTTAATGATTCAAGTAAATCTCAGTTTTCAATGCTTGTATTGTCAAATTGTAAGACAAGTAGCTTTAGAAAAAGACTATTAGATTAAAAAATCCTGGTAGATACTGATAGGAGTAAAGGCAATTAGATGTCTTAAGAATGAGTCAACAACTAATCTAAAAAGTCAACAACTAAGCTAAAAAGTCACGTACACGTAAATAAATACAAATATATTAAATGTGGATGATTTTGATTACAAATATGATTAACATGATAGAAAAAGAGAGACAGGCGAATGAATTGATTCGATTTATATTTCCATTTTAGTAGGCAAGAATTTTGTTCGACCACCATTGTACAATTGTATAATTCTACACTCGTTCCTCTAAATGACCATTTCTATTAGGTGGTCCAATTTCAAATGACTTCTGACGTGACATTCAATGTCTAGTTCATCTTATCTTTCCTTTTTTACTCCCCTCACGATTAAATTTACAGCCTCCATCATGTGTGTGGACTTATTGATTAGTCATCTTTAAGAACGAGTTTACAAAAAACATTTCAGCCTAATTCATCCCCCTCATATTTTGACATAAACTACTTACAGTGTCACATTCCCAGTCTACTATTCCACTGGTGTTACTTCCTTTGTTTCATGTTGATTGCATCAATCCAGTACTTTAACCACAATTTTTTTTCACAGATTTTTTAATTTTAAATACGTTTACCTTTTTAGATTTACTACTCTATCGTACCAAATCAAGAGCGTTTTAATAAATTGTTATCGAGGCAGTCGAGGCTTGGTAAAATCACAAAATGTCTAGTAGGGTTTTTGTAAGGCAACTGGGATTCATACATATAGTACGTTATTTCAGAATAAATTTTATTCTATCTTTTGATCATTTTTATGTTAATTATTTTTTTACATTGTTTTAATCATACTACAAATAGGTTTTGTCCATTCTGTCTATCGTATACGGAATTAAATGTGTCTCAAACCCCCATTCTGTTTTTGAAATTTTTCCCCAATGTGGTGGGGACGTTGAAGCGTTTGAAAACGCTTGTAATAAAAAGGATGGACCCACAGTACCCACACCCACCTCTTTGCCCCCAAGTAAGTAGTTATCATACCATATAGTGTAGGGTTGACTCAACTGAACTATTGTAAAATAGTCAATTCAAAAACTAAATATTTTATCAATTAGGGCAATTCATGCTCAACAATAATTGTCAACATTATTAATAATAATTGTGTTAAAAATTCATGTCGTGTTTTAGGTTACGTAATAATAAATAGCTAATTCTGCCTTGTACATTGTATAACAATAGATGATGATAAAGAATCAATGATAAAGATCCTTGGAGTGTCTTTGGTTATCTTTGGGATTATCTTGGGTTTTCTGGACTTACACCTTTGCTTTGGACAGTTCCAGGTAATTCATACTTCATATAATAGTTTATTTTCATTCATATTTGGAATTCCTTCAAGAATATAACAGTTATACTGTTATTATAGAGGTTTGTTTGTATGGTGGTGGGTTTAGGATTAAGATTAGAAGTTATAATCCCTTAATTGAAAGAGGGTCAAGTTAATCTTAATTGAATTAAGCCTTAAGTCTCCTTTACCTTTTTCTAGATGATAAGTGTTTCTTTTAATTAAATTAAATATATCTTTCTTCACAATTATCAACGGACAGCAGGGTATAAAAGCCATTGCTGCCCAATGATAATTGTTCAGTCTTTGTGCTGAACCCAAGCTTTAAGGTCGTGCTGATACACCTTAGCTTTCCTTAAGGTTAAGACTGCGCTGATGCGTCTTCCTTATTCTCGTACGTTAAGGCTGTGCTGATACGCCTTCGTATTGCATTTCTATTTGTATTATATGTATATTTGGTTAGACTTAATTATATATGTTCTGTCCCTTGAATTAATTAAAATAAAATAACCAATCCTAATTTTGGTTTGAAGCATATCAACCTGAACCTATTTTCATTTATTTCACTTCGGGAACTTTCCAATGTTTCCATTTTTATATTAAGGCATTCTATACCTTATAAGAAGCTTTTTATACCAAATCTTATTTTTACTTATTTGCAAGGATGAAGATTATGTCAAATTTCTGAAGCTGTGGCTGATTTCTAATATCGGTCCCATGGTTGTCTACACACTCGGCTCAATGTTTTTAATGTTTTTTAACTCCAACAAAGTATGGATTCAAGTAACAGAGCTAAGCATTTATTCTCTGAATTTAATTATAATCCTTTTGGTTGCCGGATTCACATTGGAGTTGATGGAGGAAGAGAAAAAAGAGGCTGACAGTGACACTGACATTCGTGATTCACACGACTTAGACGAGACCCCTGAGGAAACTTCTTCGACTTCTTCCATGTGAAATAGTCCATTTACACATCTTTTTTTTTACATAAACTTTAATTTAAAACTTTACTTCTTAACAATTATTTGTTGTAGCATTATTAATAAAACTTGATTTGAATAAATACTTTGCAAACCAATCGAAAAGCTTATTGTATAAATATCTGAAGCGTGTAGGGTATTGAAATAAAGACTTTCAGAAATACTTAAAGACAAAAAAAGCATAAAATGTTGAAATAACCTTTAAATTTAGTTGGTATTACATTTAATTGGTAAATTGCTTTGATCTTGGCAACATGGCACTGTAAGCAAGGGTATAGGTGTACTAAAGGGCCCTGTAACTCTAACTCCTGTGTTGAGTAAACCGCAACTATCTCCTATAAGAGTTTACGAAGAAAGTTCTACCCGGGTTTCAAATAGCCAGGAGTTATTTTATGTGGGGAGCCTTCGGACCCTGGATTTTTTTTGCGGTGAATAATTCGGTGGATCTATCTACCTATGTATAGAATCACTTAACTGTGCATTTATTTACCTTCGTATTATTCATGGTAAATAACTAGGGTGACCATTGATGACGAAGAAAACCGGGACACTTTTAGCAACTCACCTTTTAAATAACCCCCCTCCCATCCTGTAGATTACATTTTAACGCCCCTCTGAATGTACTCTGCACTACTACCCTATGGGCCATGTCTGCTATACTATCAGAATTAAAAACTGTTTTCTTGAAAAAGTAGCCCTGCCCTTGCCTACAATATCTCTTGTCACAGAATAGAACTCCGTCATAAAAACCAGGATTCTTATCACAAACCGGGACATTTTCGGAACGCTAGGGGACAAGGTGTGCAAACCTGACATGTCCCTGGTAAACCGGGACGGATGGTCATCCTACAAATACCTTTTACTAATTTATCGCGCATAATAGGTTATATATAAATGTCTGCACATCATAGAAGAAGAAAGATTTGATGATGAAGCGGGCGGTATGCGGTACTCTTTTACGCTCTCTTGTTTACTTCAATTCAAAAAATAAATGTGCAGGAGTGAGAGGGGAATCACATTTTTGCCACTAATTAATTCAATTGTTGGGGATCTTATCTTATATTCATTTTTAAATTTCGAATATATTTTAAAGTCAAGTGTAAAGTAATAATTAAGTCTGATAAGCGTGTTCTTTTGTGAATAAATATGTGTATAGTATTGAGTATAGAAAGCATGCAGATAAATCAGATTTTGCAGAACAAAATCTGGAAATTCAAAATTACAATTAATGGGGAAATTAAAGAATGATTAGTTAAATCATTCTTTAATGACTACTAAATTAGATTAGTTAATATATAACGAATTAGCGGACACATGAGAAATAGAGATAATTGAAAGGAAAAACTCGATAATCAGTGCAGTGATTCAGTGCAGTTGGTAGTATTTGTCAATCCACAATCTACTAACAACTAATCCATAATCTGTAACCCATAATTGATAACCTACGATCTATTGATCCAAATAGGTTAGCCCGATAGTTTGTAGTTAAGTGAGTTAAGTTCCATCAGCCATCAGCAGTCCCATCACGAGACAGGGTAAGATAATAACTTACTTCATAACATATCACATATAAACACATTATGTCACGTCCAACATCAACACACTTCCACGCTCAACGCTTGAAAGTGTATGTTGGATGTGACATGACATGACAGCATGACACATGAACATATCTACAACCTATAAGCCGGGTTCCGGCTGCCGGAACAGCAAATAATTGCCGAGCAGAAGTTATCCACTCTCATGTTATCTAAATTGTAAATCTTTAGTTCATAGTTTAGGGTTTTTCTTTGGATGGTTGATGGTAAACAAATGTGTCAGTCGATTTCATTAACATTGTTGTTATTCTTGTTATTCTTTTCAGAGTCGTTGCATTTATATGAAGGTCTTTCATAGCTCACACTTGATCTGCTCAAATTCTCATTAGCCTTCCTTGGAGCTGGTGGCTGACACATGTCAAACATGGATTTCGACCCACTGGGGGAAGATCCTCTTGC
>JAQGBU010001466.1:0-12830 GCA_034698605.1 Isotoma decorata | reverse complement strand
TCGCTACACTTATGAAACTTGGACTCATTCAAATTTCCTCATCATACAAAAAAACATGCCTGAATGGAACTTATCTTCCCAAATATTCCATTTTTCCGCAACAATTTATGTGTTTCACTTGGTAGGTGGACTTGGCATTCGATCAGGATCTGGTTTCCTTTATTTTTGTCCTTATTGCAAACGTAAATTTAGATTATTGCCTTCGCTTTATTTCAATAATGTGTTGCAATATCGTTACGACTGGTATTTTTCAAAGCTTGATAGCTATGATGTCAATATAGGTTTTGGTGATTTTATTCCCAATGATTGCTATGACTTAATTTACACAAAATACTCGGAAGTATTCCGACTTTTACTAACTTCTTGCCTGTATTTTCCAGTAGTACATCAACAGATATATCTTGGATGGCTTAACCTTAGTGCAATTCAAGTTGCATATAGTAATTTCTTTGACGTTGAGAGATTTGGTGGGTATATTCTCAATAATATTGACCCCACAACCATAAATTATTCAGACACGAACAAGCATAATTTACTTAAATCTGCCGTTTATTATGACGGAGATCAGGGACACCAGTTAGTTTATTGTGATAATGCATTTGTAAGGTCGCAAGAAATCTCGCTTAAAATTTGGTTTTCCCCATTTGACTCAAGTTTTTGGATAATTCTTTGCGCATCTTTGATAGGCTTACTTTTAATTCTACTTACAAAACAAAATACGCCTTCTGAATGCCAACTACAGGACATTTTCAATAAAATACTTCTAATAATTATGATAACGTTTAGACAAGGTACTCTTTCTACTCAACCTCTTTACATTTTATTACATTTTATGGTATTTATATACTTATCCATGTATGAAAACTTTATTAGTAGTAACCTTATCTCTCCTTCAAAGATAGAACCCTTTGCAAATGTTGGGGAACTTATAAACTCTGGGTATAAAATATATCAGCCAGTACCGAACGAGTTCCAAACCAAATCACAAAACGCATTCAATAATATAATTGCACCTGCCTTCAAAAAATACAACATTATCCATAAATTGAATACGAGCATTCGATACATAAAATATTCTGAAATGGATTCTAAGCTATATTTTGAAGCGCACAATGGACATCACAATTACATACTTAAAAACGAATCCAAGTTTTCTTATTATGTTTCAAATTTTGTGGACTTTCGTGCCTTTGTGTTTCGTAGTGATGTACCACAACACGAATGCTATACTGTTAAAAAACCAACACATTTCATAACCTACTTCACAGCGTTTGCTGGAATTCACATCAAGGATTTACTCAAGATTGCGTTACGAATCTTTGAAGAAAAAGGAATGGATATTTTCTGGAAGAGAGCAATTACTTACAAAAAAATGCTTCACCCGGAGTGGCAAGTCACTTTTAGAGATATTGAAATTTCAAAGAGTAAACCTGAAGAAGTTACTTTTCGGAACCTCATTTCACTTTTTTGCATTCATTGGGCGATTCTCTTGGCTTCAATACTAGTGTTTACAATAGAAGCTAGAAAACTAATTGCACAGATTTACACCAAAGTGAAACACTGTGTTATAACAGCTATTACCAACATCTACAAATGTATTGAAGAGCGACTAAGCAACAGTCGATTTAGTGTAAAAAAGATTAAAGTGATTCCTAATATTGAAAAAGTGTTTGTTAAAACTAAAGTTAGTGATGCTTTATAATCTAGATGGATGATTGTTGTTTAAATTTATCACAATCAATAAAGCAATGTGCGTATTGTAAAGATGATTTTATTTTTTATTTAATATCTTTAAAAAGATGGTGTGGTAAATAGGGATGGCAAAGGCCCATGCCCTCTCAAATTATGCCCGGGCATTACCTAACGTGCCCATGGCATGCCTTGTGTGCCTTAATCAAGGCATTTTTTATGTCCAGGGCATATGCCTGACCAGGAAGGCATAAGGGCATTATAATACTTCAATTTGATGATAGTGGTGGCAAGTCTAAAAACCCCATGTATCGTTTTATTGATTGTGTACTTTTTGATTGAACTTTTTGATTCATTTCTTATCTTTCCTTATAAATTAACAAAAACGGATAGTAATTAACGAACCAATAGACGGGAATTTCTGACAAATAAAACAAAATATGCCGGGCATGACTAAATGCCTGACTTATGCCTTGGGGCCCTCATGCCCAATTTTGTGCCTTATGCCAATCGGAAAACATGCCCCACATATGCCCTATTTTGCCCATGCCCTTTTGTGCCTCTGCCCTGGACACCAGGGCACGGTACATCCCTAGTGGTAAAACACCAATTCATGAATGATGGATCGGATTGTGTAATTGCACAGCTTACGACATCCAGTTCTTGTCAATTGGCTAACACAATTCAGTCTTAAAACTATTTAATGAATTGCACAATTATGAATTATTCATGCTTTCATAAAAAATTTTAATTTTGAGGACGTGTTATTTCAAATACATCATTCAAGGGGCTCGCAGCAGGGGCTTTATAACCATACCTCATGCAACTGAACTTATTGAAAAATACCAAGCAGAAGTCAGTTTCGTTTCCTGTGTTGGCAAAAGTGTCCCGGTTTTTTTCGGTGTGGATAGCCACCCTTTTCAATTAGTTGACCCGTGGGTGGGGGTTTAAAACCGCCAACAGTTATGGAAATTGGTTGGGGCAATTTTTTCAAGTCATCGTAGTAACTGAAGATTAGCATTAGAGTCACAAATAACAATTGTACAGGAATTCTTAAACCAAATTAACTTTCTCGGAATATCAATTACCCCGCAGGGTCTGGACCCCTCTGAGTATTGAAAGCAAATATGGAGCGTGAAAATGTACATTGGGCTACCAAAGCCCTATAACTTTAGTGTATGAAATGAGTCGCCAGAACTTTTTTTTTTATTTTGGACTTTCAGGGGTTTTTTGGCAGGATGACCCTATCTGTTTTTTCTTCACTTCTTCATAAATATCAAAATTACTGGGAAAAAGGATTTGGGAATTTCGAGAATGAAATCTCCGCCACGTCGGACTAAATAACGTTATTTAGGGCAAGCTCACGTAATAAAGGTTTTTTATAAAAAAAATTGCAATTTTATTACTGCATACAATAATTTGGTGGATTGTGTTAGTGAAATGGGAACGTTTTTAGTAAACTTGTAAAACATTGGTTTGAAACATTAAATCCCCCCCCGGAACAACTCCCCTCCTCGAAATACAACCCCCCTCGTTTTGGAGGGTTCTAATTCGAGTCTTACGCACTAGCGTAGCTATCAATCGGGGGGCCCGTACGTGGGGTTAGGTTAGGGAATATTTGTTGTTTTCTGTATTTAAAAAAAACTTCGCTATGTAACTTGATTTAGCCCGAGCCAGGCATTATACCGAAAGCATCCGAAATCCGTGTACATTGTGTATTTGTAATACCAGTGCAAAGTTTTAGCTTTCTGTGACGAACTTACAAAAACCGTTAGGGTTGACCCAGTGAGCTCATTGAAACCCCCAAAAAATAAAACAGTACGTTTCAGAATTAATGTAACGTTGCTATTCGTGACCCGATGTCAAATTTCAGCTTTCAAACAATTGTTCATTTTTACATGGGTAGTGGATTTTAGGCCCACCACGGGATACCCACTTGAGACTTGACCCACATTGCCCATCTTCGAACTCGGTTCTTCATTTGGCTAAATACAGGTGTGGTCAAAATTTTATTAAAATTGGGTAAAGCGTTCTTGAGTTATCGTCAGACGGACGGAGTGACAGACGGATATGCCAAATTCATAAGCCCTAGGCTCAGGCTAAAAAACAGCATTAAATGTTTTAGCCAGGAAGATTTCATTTTTATTTAAGTGACACTTATACATTTTCATTCAAAACATCCCTTACTAGTATTGAATTCAAGATCGCTTAAAATACCAAAATTTCTAATGTGCCTGGGCAAATAATATTTGATCATTTGACCTTTCTTTTAAGGTAGATGCTTTCTGCGGAAGCTAGAGCTACTAGGAGTTCAAAAGGCTTATAATGCTACGAGTAAGCCCAGAAATAAGATCAGATCACTTTTGAGTGTAAATTTCACAGCTGTAATTTTGTCAGTTTCAGACTGAATTTTAAATCATGCCCTAGAAGGCTGTTTGAATAATATTACTGTTTAAGAACTTGTCTCATTGCTCATTAGAAAGGTTTTCTACGAAACCATTTTTGTATGAAAACAAGAGGTTTCAACTTTGATTTACATTCAGGTCACAAACCCGATTCGATAACCATGACTTTTTGATGAACCGACAGAAAAAATACTCGTAGAAAAAACCAACTAAAGATAAGTGTCTTATTGTCTTAAGCCATTTTCTCACCAACATGTTGCATGTTGGTTTCGCGATAGATTCGTTTTCAGCTTAGTATTTCATTTTTTATTTCTCACATTAGATCTACGCAAAAATCGTCACAAAACCAAGAAAGTTTAAAAAGGATTTTTGCATCATAGATTTAATTTGCACTGCATAATTGTACATTTTAAAATTCAGTGACTCCACAGAAATTCGAAAAAATGTAATCAAGTTTTGAAAACAATCTGAAACCCCCCACAAAAATCGTAACCTCCCAGGGGGCCCCTAGACCCCCGGGGCCCGTACGTGCCACGTACCCTACGTACGTGGTTTCTACGCCAGTGGTCTTACGGTAAATAAAATTATGAGAACGAGAGCCGGGCGGTAAGGATATAATTAGTGTAGGATCAGCAATACCATGTACTATATGGAGGAAAAATGAGAAGGCCGGGGTTCAAACTTACTGTAACAACAACAGTATCCATTTCAATCCTCACAAGTGCATCTAGTCTCTAGTGTATTGAACAAAGGAGTCACCAAATTCTGGCCTCTATAGGACAACAATGTTACCTTTTCTAGTTGGATTTTTTCCATTCCAGAGTGAAGGTATTTAATTCCTGGAATTTCTGTTCAATATGTAATGCAAACCATGCATGTGTTCCATGCACTCTATTTTATTGTTTACCTTAAGTACACAAGCTTTGAATTAAAAGAAATAACTCAAAAATATTTCTCTGAGGGATTTTTTTACGTTCATAAGAGTAAAACTTTTTTTTGAAATCTGAATAAAGCATAGTACGACTATCTAATTTCAACTGCTAACTAACATCCTTATTGGAACATAGTCTGTGGCTTGCAACTGCAGGTCAATCTGAACAAGGTTTGTGAAATTGAAAACTAATATTCAATCAAAACCAAAATGTCAAAAACAAAAAGCATACTAGATAGCTCGGAAGCAAAACCATTTTCTTGTTCCTTGTGCCACCGTAAATTTCGAATTAAAAAATACCTGAAAAAGCACCATAGCTATATTCACAGTGATAAAAAACCGTTTATATGTAGTATTTGTCATAAAGCATTTAAAATGAAGTGGGGTTTGACCCGTCATATAAACGAAATTCATTTAAATTTAAAACCCTTCAAATGTGACAGATGCTACAGATGTTTTAAAACTTCTAAAGACCTTATAACTCATCAACTGATTCACAAAACGCTTTCTCTTTTTGAGTGTGACAAGTGTAACAAATCATACAAGAGAATTGCAAGTTTGAATAGACATAAAACACAAGTTCACACCCTTCAAAAAAAATTTAACAAGTATCAATGCTATTTCTGTGACAAAAGCATAATAATATTGCAGTATTATGCCATGGAATATCATCTAACGATCCATACAAATGAAATACCACTCAAATGTAATTTGTGTAACTTACGAATAAAATCAAGTGGTCGGTTACAAAGACACTTAAGGGTCCATGTTGGTGAGAAGTTTTTTAAATGTACATCTTGTCCTATTCCCAAATGCTTTTATACAAATAATGAACTTAAATGTCACAGGAGGCGGTGTCATGCCATAGTCGTAAACGTATATAGTTGTGACAAGTGTTCAAAAAAGTATAAATCTATGGATGGCTTAAAACGTCACAATGCTGTGTATCATTATAGAGGGAAAGGCAAGCCCCGTAGGCATCATTGTGACATGTGTTCGAAGTCGTTTATTATCAAACAAGAATTAAATCAACATAAAAAGAGACATTTTCAAATATACAAATGTCAGCTGTGCCAGGAAAATGTGATGTCTTGGAAAAAATTCAAAGCTCATTTAAAGCAAAACCACCGTAAACTTGAAAAGTGTTATTTCTGTAAATACGCAACTGAATATCGGGTTAATTTAAGAAACCACATTTCAGCAATACATACTCAAGAAAGGCCCTTTAGGTGTAGTTCTTGTTCTAAAGAATTTTTATTTGATTACCAGTTACGCCGTCACATTAAAATTCATGATATAACTTGGAATGAATCAAAGCTGGCCTGTTTGTTCTGCCCAAAGTGGTTTGGAAATTTTAATAATCTGTCAAAACACACCAGAGGGCATTTGAATGAACATCCTTACAGATGCAACGTCTGCGAGAAAGGTTTTGTGGATAGAAGGTACTTAAAACGTCACTGGACATCAAAACTTTGTAAAAGAAATACTCTTTTAAAAAACAGTTGTGTTTCTTGTACTATACCTTTAATTAGGGTGAGTGACACGCAGATGAGTTGCCCGGAAGGATAAGATTACCTAAAATCGTGCAATTATGTTGGTTCTCCAGTCTTCTCAATTCATCCCCCACGTTTTATACCTCAAACTTCACCATTTACACTTTTTATCCCCGTAAAATCCTACTAACTAGTATAATCTGATTCCAACGGGCTAAAAGTACTCAAACTATTGATAGCGTTGATCCCAATGGCAATTATAAATTATCGATTGTCAATCAGAATAGGATGTAATAAAGGAGGGATGAAGTTTATAGGTGGCGATGAAGTAAGGGGGATGAAATGTGGAGGGGGGTTAAGTGTTGGGATGAAATGTTTTTGTCGAGCTTTTTACAATTCATACAATTAATTGTCAACTGCTACTGAGGCGCACACATTTGTATTAAATAGTTCCTGTAATCCAAGAGTAGTGAGAAAAGGTGCCCAAAGGGTCTTTGTATTTGATGAGTACTTCCGACTTGAATTTTTTACTATCCAATTAAAATTCATACTGCAAGAAGCGATTACTAGTGTAAGTCAACAACAATATTATTTAAATGTACTATATTTTACATTGTTGTTGGGAAAAATATATGATAAACTTGAAAAGATCGTGAATTGCTAGGCATTAATGCAGTTTTATAATATTGCTGTAGTATGGAACTTTACACCCACTAGTGATGTAATTCATAACTTTTAAAGGATTTTATTACATTTTTTAATAAATCGAAGCAAGGTTTCTGGTTTGTGTAGGTTACATTTGTAAATCTCTATATTATTCTACAAACCTCATTAGGATTGTGTTAATCAACAACCTCAGAAGAGCTTTTGATTGTTTGCCTTTATTTAAATGTCTTGCCAATATCAAAGATTTACGTTAATACAAACACTTGGTTTTCAATCGGTGACATTATGTTACATATAATGGAATCCTTAACTAATGTGAATAAATATTTACTCCTATTAACAACATGATATAAATTTGTTTAGTTTGTTTTGCACCGAAAGAAATCTTTGAATTTTTCAAAGAAACACATTTCACTCATTTCAATTATTTTCCATTCGCGAGAAAAGCTGTTCCATACTTTAATTCGTCTGTACATTATTGAATTTTGGAAAGTAGAGGATACATATTTTATCTGTACGAGTCGTGGCATTGCATTGTTTTTTCAAAGTTTTTGATGACATAGGGCTGCAATTCGTCTAGTCTGTATGTATTATACTGTAGCCTGAGATGAATTAGACAGGTGTCCTAATATCATTCAGCTATGTAGACTCTTGCAAGCTAGGATTGAGACATTGGTTATACCTTGGAATAGGTTTATCTCCCGATAATGAGAAGAAAAAGAACCGAAATACCGAAACCGAATAAAAAGAAAGAATGTATTAGTTAGTATATCTATTTCTATGAAAAGAACTAAAGGCAGATAGATGAGATTGTATTAGAAATGGTTATAATAACTGGGTGAAGGTAGTACAGTGGTACCGAATTTGTCTAAGCTTAGAAGAGATCGGGGTTCTAAACCCCACCTTACCTTTATGTTGGGGGAATTTGTCAAAGATTAGACTGAATTAGCTTATCTCTATCTGTTACAATACATACAATTTGCTAAGAAAAACTCTCGTCGAACTTGAATAGGCAAAAAATTAAATTTTTTAAGTAACTCGGAAGTTTTGATAGTAATTTTAAAGTTTTTATTGAATTTACGACGCTTCGAATTCTTTAGCTGAATTGGCAAAAAAAATTATCAGAAAGCTATATACGTAAAACGCGATTTAGAACCCCTTCCGGAATAAAGCCCCATCCCTCCTATCCTTCCAATGTTAAAAGTCCCTATCTCCTCATGTTAAACTGGTTTGAATTATTGCTTTGAAACAATAACTCCCCATGGGGTTCTAAATCGCGTTTTACGGTATTTACCTTGTCTTGGATTTTGTCTAGCATTGAATTCGTTTGGACATCCCAGATGTCTAAGCAGTAGTCAGCAACTGAGTGCACATACGAATTCATCATTACTTTTAAAACATTAGAGGTAATGTACCTCTTAATACCATACAAAAAGCCCTTTGCAGGTTTTGGCCAAAACATAGTTGTACTGAAGTTTAAAATTAAGATTATGGTCCATTCGTAAACCAAGGTACTTATGCGAATACCCTTTTGATTAAATTATTATCAACACACATTTCAGGAAAATTGATTATAGAATTACAAGTATTTATAAGCCAGTCTTACGACTGGCAACATAAAGGGTCAGAGTTCAAAACTTTTCACAAAAAAACCTGGCTGCTAAGACAATCACCGCCAGCACAACATTTATGAACAGCACACAAACACTGATAAATTCTTTCGTATACATGTATAGTATAGCACATATAATAGAGCTGAACTATCTTGCCACTCACTACTGTGCTGTATGCTCACTCATTTCACGACCCCTACTACACTAATTAATGCTATATATGGAGAACTGCAATTGACCTCTGACCTCTTAAGTAAAGGTTAGCGTGAAATTGTTGCAAGAACAAACTCCGATTTTATGACAATTATCAGAACTATAAGAGTAGTGGTGCTTGTTATAAGTAGGATTGTATGAGATTACAAAAAGCGATGCACTTTCGTGATGGTATTGCACTCTATGCTATCTCCACCGCATCCTAAACGGTTTGCAAAAATTGGCTTTTGACCTGTGACCCCTCAGGGGGTCAAGTAAGAGTTTCAAACTAATATGCATTTTTTGTGGACCTGATGTTCGTCTTTAGAATGGGGTATCAGGCTATGTTGCACGTGTACACATTCGAAATAAGATAGATCTCTTTTAAAAGTAATCTTACATACAGAGGGACACCCCCAAAACCTACGTAAAAAAATACCGAATTTATCTATATGATCACCTACTTTGTGAAAAAGCATAACCGCATAGCAGGCGCGTGTACCTAAAAATTTGCGATATAAACTTACGTCCATCTATTCTAAAGGTAATAAGCACCACTGTATTAATTCATTTAAAGCTAAACTATACCCCGTGTTTTAAAAGTATTGAAACTCTGAATAATAATTATAATGCACCCTCTATGAAGAAGGTTGTCACGTGCATCCTGCCTGTGTATGTGTTACATGGAATACACCTCATTTGCCTGCGTAATAATGCCGGCTTATAAGCTAAGTTGACTGGAAATAATATCAGTATCTTAAATTCTACTTGTCTAAACGAAGAATGATTTAATTCTTTAAAAACAACGAGCAGGAACAAGTAAATGGAATCAAAGTTGCCAATATTTTGGAACAGGGTGTCTAATTGAAACCGGTTAGTGCTTCAGATTTTATTCATCTTAATATTCTAGTCCACCACAAAATAAGCGTTTTGGTCTTCTAGGTGAAAATTTCTTTTAAAACTTATCTAGTAAAGATTTGGAACCGCATCCTATTAGTGGATTATTCCTCCTGGTTTTATTTTCAAAGTTAATCAAGTAAAATAAAAAATGAACGAAACTCAAGGCAGGGACGAAGGTGCATTAGCAATTACTTCAACGGATATTGCCCTCACCCCAATAGGACCTACTAATCATTCTCGTCCTTACGTCTCCTCGCCTCCAAATGGTCTTACAAGATTTCGAAAATGTCTAACTCAACAATGTCAAAGCAAACACTGCAGAACTTTTATGCCTTTGTTCTTACTGTCAGGATTTGTGTTCGGAGTCACTTCATACTATGTATTTTTATACGTACTGCATGACAAGTCAACCGCTATTACGTGCTTAGTAATTTTATTCTTATTTACTTTTGGAGCTTTTTATTATGTCTCTGACTGGTGGGATCGGAAATATATGGATGAACCGTCAACGATTATTCGGGAGGATCAAGAGCAAATAATAGAAGAACCTTCTTCGTTTGGTCAATTACCAGCTTTTGATCCAAGGAGTTCTGCCCTGCAGCTTAGATCAGAGTTCATTTCTCTTCAAGTGTCCACAACCAACTCGTCTACTCGCGAATCATTCGCAGAAGAGTTAAGCACAACAAATTCTTCAATTCAAACTGTATCTGTAATTGAGTCATATGACTCATCCAAGAAGAACTTGATTTTATTGCAAAATGTATCCTCGTCAGAGTTATTTTGTAATGATCGCATGCCCAATTTTTCTGATTTAGAAGGTGTTGCAGAATCCTCCTCTACAAAACCCTAATGTTTTACTCTTTTCTGGGGTATTGGCACAGGACTTTCATTCATGATTTTATTTCTCTCAATAAGTTCAAAGCATACGTAAATGTTGATAAAATTTTAAATAATGTGTCGAATTTTTTCATTTTAAATGTTAAGGTTTGTCGATAATATCAGATATATGTTTTTTTATTCATAGATTTATCTTATGGTTTTTAAGTTCCGCTAGGTGCTAGATAAGTTTTTACTACATAGTAAAACTATTAGAGATAGTTTAACATCTATGGTTTCCCGTTTCTACATAAATTATTATTATCATCAAAGCAAATTGAAGTTTAATGATACAGCCCTATTTCTAAACACTATTGTAAATATTTTTGAGTAAAATAAATTTGAGTATTTTGAAACCAATTAAAGATTACTTTAATATCTTAAGTTCTTTGCGCTAAAAATTGTACTGTGTTCTGTTTCCTATTCTCCACTCAACAGAATGTACGGATCAAAGGTGTGTAGTTTTAAAGTCGGTTGGTCGGTCACTTTTTTCGAATGCCGGTAATTAGCGGCTGAACATTAGCGGCTAAACAATATCGGCTGTGAGCATATTAGCGGCTTCGAAATTTAAAAACAATAAACGGCTGTGGTTTCGACTTTGACTATAAACTTAGTCCGTGGACAAGCTGGAATATCCAGTCATCAGCGAGATCGTTACTCTCGTATCCCGTTTTGGGTATCTCATATCCAGTCTATCATTAAATGGCGCGAAGTGCCTTTTTATGCGAATGGTAGTGCCGTCCGTCGATACGTCCATCTGTCAACGCTCTAACTTTTGACAGAATTAACTTTTTCAAGTTCTGTTTTCTGATATATGTTTCTAGGGTCTATAGCTACCTACTGAATGATTTTGGGTTAAATCAGCCACACCCCCTTGGCTCCACCCTCTATAGCAATTACAGGAAAACTGATATAACTTTCCACCGAATCCACATTTCTCAATTCTGTTTCCAGTTATGAATTAGTACTATAAATCAAAGCGCATAATTGACCAAATGGGTCAAGGGTCATACCATGGGGCCTGGTTGGGGGAAATTGGGGCGAATTGAGACCATAGCATATTTCGACTCTCTGGACTCAAAGGAAAGGTTCTTAGTAACTATGAGCCAAATCAGCCGCACCCCCTTGACATTTCTCATTTCTCTATTTAGTTATGAGTACTATTAATCAAAGAGCCCATTTGACCTAAAGGGTGTTAAGAACTATTTTCGTTGGTATGAAAATTTCTAGCTAGCAACCTGTTAAAACGCCAGATTGTAAGTTCGTTTCCTGGTAATGTGTTGGGAAATAGTTTAGTAAATGCAACGGTCAAAAATTAGAAAGCTGTCTAGTCAATGATTTAAAATATTTAAAAGATGAATAAACAAAGATTGCAAGGCACGAGATTTATATTTATGAGTATTTATTTGAATCGTTAAGTCATGTTAAGTTAATTTAAGTTAAGTTATTAATATCAGCCTATTATCTACTAATAGATAAAAAGCCTGAGATGTCACTTTGTGTGTGTATGTATGTATGTATGTGTGTGTTATTCTATAGACTTTCGAACGGCTAACCGTACTACGAAACTAGATACACAATTCGAAAGAAAAAAATCTGACTAAGCGACGTGTTGACGTTCCAAAACTCCAACTTGACCTATTCAGGGGTCATAGGTCAAAGTTATTCGAAAATCCATCTTGAAACCATCGTGTGATATACCTTTCGATTTGTCTTGACAAGACAACACGATTCCGTACCAACAGTTTTGATCTATGACCTTTTGGTCAAAAGGTTTTGACTGAGCGCCAGTTTTAAAACAATTACCACCACGTAACTTCTGCACAACACACAATACACAATACAATGTATTAATGTATACACTCTCTAATCGTATACTTCTACTACCACAGAACAATACACTGGATTTTTACTTTTTTGGAGAAGCTGAAGAAAGCTAGCGTAGCTAGCTTAAAATACTAGTCGTACAATAATATAATTCAAGCGTGAATGTGTTCAGCCTAGAGACGAAGTAAACGCGCCTAAAATCCTATCTTAAGTACGTTGGAACTTATAAATGCAAGCT
>JAQGBU010001465.1:0-12842 GCA_034698605.1 Isotoma decorata | reverse complement strand
TAAAACCAAAAAAAAAAAAAAAAAAAAAAAAAAAGGTCATCAGGGCCGATTTCCCTGAAAATTCCCTGAAAATAAGTCGATTTCCCTGAAACCGCCGGTCGCGCGGTCGTAAAGATTTTGCACCCCCGGAATAAAGTATAATGAATTATTCTGTTCTCCTCCCAAGTAATGGTCAAAACAATGTGAATTTTATTTCAAATCTGCCTATCTCTGGTCTGTGGTTCGATCAAACATCATCTCACTCCCTTCTGTCCCTTGAGGGTTCTCCACAGGGGACCGACTAGTTTCCTCTCCTGTTGTGTCGGCCATTTGGGTAGAGTCCACCCTAAACAAAAGATGAAGTGCAAAAAAAATGTCAATTGGGAAAAGGACAATAAACAAACAATCCAATATGGAATATTGATGAAGAATACTTTGAAGAGCCACTTTGTTGAACTTTGACCTGTAGTTATGAATAAGGAATAAAAGTAAACAATTCCGAACCATCTGAGAGCGGTTTATTACTGCATGATTGATTGATGATTTCTACTATAGAGCCAAACACGTGTGAAATTGTTTTGAACATTTTATTTAGTTTGGCCCGTAGAGGTTCAATTGAATCTAGTTTTTAGTATAAATGAGTCTCATTGACATCCCGAGCTTGTGGAATATCTTCTACTAGACTGAATAGAACTTTAAATTCCACTGCACTAGGCCTACTTACGGCCTAGCATGAACTATTACATGAATTATATGATATGTTTACGTTGTTTTTTACGTTTCGAGAGTATTTCTAAAACTTAGGCTGACCATGTAGGACACATAATGCCACACCCCTTCAACCCCTAAATATTATTACAAAAAACGGGGACACTATTACAAAAAAAACTAGTAACTTATGAGTAACTACACTTTTTTATCCCATTTAAATGATTAAATTTTCAAAATTTTTTGGCATAACATCTTGAGTCGCGATTTTTAACACAATTCTACTATATATTATCCAGGAGGCTAATGCCTAGATTTTTTCCCATTTAAAAAACTTGTACCCAAATATGCGTCACAAATGACTTCTGGTTTTTAAATGAAAGCGTAGCTGTACGTTCAAAAGAAACTACAAGAAATAGCCCTCTCGTAAAAGTCAACGAGAGGTCTTTCAAAAAAGTGTCGTTTTCTATTTTACCCTGGTTGTCGATTGGATTGCACAGTAACGTGCTGTGAAATACTGCTTTTAGGAACTGTAATAATTAATAGGAACTACGAATAATTTATATAAGAATGAGTTATAGAATTTCTTCTGACACTTCCAACGAAGGTTTCAAATAAAATTCCTTAAATGTCTCAGAAGCACTATCAACTATAATAATGGCTTTATTGTCTCAAAGTTTACAGATCTTCCTGATTTCCACCCAACGACATATAAAAGTGCATTCTCGTCACAGAAATATTATACTATTATATTATTAAAAAAAAAATTAAAATTTTTTAGATTTTCAAGAAATCTTTCAAAATTTTGGAGCAGTAGTTGGTCTTGGTTAGAAATTACGAAATTACCCATTGAAATTTTGACGAGAAGTTTTGACCCTGATTTGTAAGCTAAGACGCGCATGTAGAATAGATTTCAAAAAATAGTGCATTCGGGAGGAAATGACGCAAAGATGTCTACAAATTTTTTTTGAATAGATAACAATAACACAGCATAGAACATTAATTTTATCATCTTGGTTAAATTATCGACGTCTTTTTAAGCTAGAGTGCTTGAATTGAGGAATTTTTAAGACTTTTTCTTTTCTTAAATCTATTTACACTATTTGGAATATTTTGTTTTCAAAATTTTTTACAAAATTTTCTATTACTTTTTCTTGGGGAAAAAACCGGGGGATTTTCGGGACAGGGTTTCTTTAACAATTTTACTGTAAGTTTTTGAAAAAATACAAGTTTCTCTACATGTTCTGTTGCCTTTCCTCCAACTTACAAAGTTGTGATGATCTAAAATGTGAAATCTAAACATTATTAACCAAAGAAAAAACTTGGTTTTTAGATTTACAACATTACATGATTACAACTTAGCATTTCACATTATCACATTTTTTGATTTTCTGTAAAACTGTACTTTTTGACGTGACTGCGATTACCTCATGTAGAGGTTGCAATATATAAGCTAGCAAGTACCTATATTCGAGTATACTGTGCATTTGTCCTAAAGATTATTTCCGAATTCCGAATAAAACTTGACAATAATGACTGTCCTACTAATTGTTAGTCCTGGAAGTGGAAAGGATTTTGTATCCTTTGATGGGTATTTATACGAAGAGGACAGGTTCAAAGGCAACACCGTATACTACAGGTGTAACCATAGGCATCAAAAGTGTAAAGGAAGGATGATCGTATATTCGAAATTTTTGTAGTTAATAAATTTTGATTTTGATGTTTTTATAACTGCTATGTATTTTAATTTAAGTCGGCAATATGATGTTCGGCATAGAATTAATTTCGGCAACATGCATTCGGTATTTAAAATTCGGCATTATAGCGTTCGGCAAAATGGATTCGCCAATTTGACATGACAAGGTTCTACTAATTGTTAGTCCTATAGTGTGTAGTGCGTACATGGAAATCACCCCTCAGTGCCTATAGGGTCTGACAAAAACCCAAATTTTATATACGTAAACATAGGCAAAGTTCTTTGAATTAATTGGAATAATGCTTCGGTTGTAATAAATTAATTGCATTTTAATCTGCTTAACAAAATTCCATTTCGGGGTCCATTTCCGAAATTCTCAAAACGACATCCTTTTCGAAAACCCGTCATTTTTCGTTACCTTATTTGTCGTTATCAATCAATGTTCAATGGCCTTGAGTCAAAGATTTACCTTAATACAAAGGCCTTAATGACGTTATGGTTTCGCCTCCATTTATAACCTAACCACAGTACTAAAATGATTTCAATCATACTTCATTAATAGAGTACTGTTGTGTGTAATGGCGATGTCAGGTCAACTTTGAGTTTTGAATTCGAATAGTTAACCCGCATCAAGCATGAAATTAAGTATAGGTTTAATCATAAATAAAGATTTAATAGATAGATGTGAAAGTTTCATTGTTTGATGCAGTAATTATAATTCGTAGGTTAAAGCGCAGAATTTAGGGGTAGGTTGACCAGCCGTCCCGGTTTTTACACACTGACCATGTCCCGGTTTTTAATTCAACTTTTTTCACCACAAATGAATGCTTTGAAGTTTTAATAATATGGAATGATAAGTAATTGTAATCATTTAATTAAGTCTTTACAACTTGTTATTTTTTATGCCATCTTGGCCAACTGCATTCATAGATTACTGACCCATTCGGGTTATACGTTAACTCAAGATCAATCTCAATTTACAAGATCAAAGAGAATTCTTCACTAATTAAGACGAATCAAAACGAGCTATTATGACTCGTCCCCAACGGCATGCCACATTATGCAAAAATACCATGTTTTTAAGGTGGGTATGAAAACTCTTATTAAAAACCGGGACGCTCATCAGAAACCGGATAACAAGGAACAGGGTTCGCAACCCACAACAGATGGTCACCCTAGCTTTATTTAAAGTATATTTATTACGATGAAATTCATTTAATTGGTTTCAAAAGAAAGCCTATTAAATGATTGTAGCAAATGCAACCCCGCTGCACCTTGTATATTTTTTCCTACAAGAATTTAACAAAATTACTTACAATTCAGCCGTTATCCCAATTTATTGACGCCTTAAAAAATTTAATAAATAACCGGGGGGATTCTTAAAGATGTGGATATAATTTTTGTTGATGGTTAAATCTGCAAATATATTCCAGAGTTATTAGTCGAGATGTAGAGAGAAGAATACTAAAGTGTTTTCAGAAAAATGAACAGAAATGGAAACCGTCCATTACTATTTCTTAAAACGTGGATTGGGTATAAAATAGTTTTGAAGTAACTACTTGTATATATTGCATATAACGGGCAAGGGAAAAAGGTTTTCTTTATGTAATTTTAGTGTCATTTTGAGAAATATTAGTAAAAAAAAATGACACCACCAAGAAGGGTCAATTGGTCTATTCCATTGTTGTAACGTTTTTAGTTATAGTGACTCATGTAGATGTGCCTGGGGATTGGGTACACTAACAAGCTTTTGTTTTATATTATTATGGGCTTGAAAAAAGTAAATTACCAGAATTTACTATAATATTATGGTACAAGATGCTTTATAGATATAGATACCTAAAATACTAATAAGGACGCAGTAGTGGGTACGAAACAAAGTGTATAGTGTAGTGGGCTTTTACCACAGAATAGCCATCGTAGAAGGAGATGGCTATTCTGTGGGCTTTTACTATCACATGGGTACTCTCAATATGCAATATGAACAATTTAACATTGCATTTGACGTTGCATACACTTGCGCTTGACTTTTATTTTTCAAGTGTCAAGTGTCAGGACCTTATTCTGGAGGCCTGCTTGAGGGAGATAAGTTTCGGTTGTATAAAAGATTTGAGTTTGTATTGTAAAAAACGTAGGGTATTACGTCTTTTGGGTATGGTTAAAAACGTAGTATTTAGTATAGATTCAACATTGAACTCCCTGTATATTTAGTACGGCATATTTTTAACTTTTTATCAAAAAAAGTTTTATGTTCCGCTTCCGGTCATCCTATTTAGCATCGTACAAATTACTTTGTTTTCTTTATTAGCTACAATATTTTGTAGCATTCATCATTATTTGGTCAGGGATATGATTGGCATAGATTGATACATGATCCTTGGGACTTTTGGCATATTTTGGGCAAACTTACTTATAATGATGACGATTTCTCTCTTCTGTTCTCCTCGCAATAATAATTCTCTAAACAATTAATTTCATTTCAATACAAGTACGGAAATCGTACTTAATTTTAATACAGTTGAAATTCACATCGCATTAAAATTAACCCTTAAGCTTAAGAAAGTGTCTTTAGAAATCTTTAGAAAGTTAGTTATTTGCGAGTTTAGAAATTTTCCTGCCCATTTATTAGATCCCTTTGGTTAAAAATGGATAGAATGAACGGATGGAGGCTTAAAAAAGCGTTAATGGTAAAAATTTTAATGAGTTCCCTATTTTCCCTATTTTACAAACCCTAATAATAAAGTCAACATCAACTCACAAGCTTTATTTAATGGAGAAAAAATTGTTCATGATTAAATAACACAAGTATTAATTACTACTAAAATTAATATATCCCAGCCTATTTGAGCAAAGCTTATATATTTTCTTAAAAACGATTTTTCAAGAAAAACGGTAGCACCATATACTTAAGTTATGAAGCGTCAAAAAAGGTTACATGAACAGTTACAGATGTAAGCAATTTACACTGAATCTAATCAAGTTTAATTGACATAAGGGATCAGATATTAAACAAGACGAAATATATATATGTTTAACAGAAACACAGATACAAGACCTCCTGGTCGGGATCCTTTGAAATAGGCTGCCCTATAAAGCCTATAGAACCAAAATCCCTAGAAACTCGAAACCCTGGGGAATTTTTATAAAGTTATCTTTTACGAAACAAGAGTCTTGTGGATAGCATTAAAATTCTTGCAAAAAAAAGCATCAGCTATACATATCAGTAATAGTTATGAATTTAACAATCTAAACAATGTTTGTAGTATTCATAAGTAACTCAATGGATTCAATGGATTTTCTACATTATGGTACATTTTGATCGAAGAAAGTATAATGATAAAATTAATTCTCTCTTCTTGTCTTCTTCCAAAAATGGTCAAAACAATATGTGAACTTTATTTCAATACAAAGTGACGAAATCTGAATGGAATATGAAATTTAAATGCAAACCGCTCAATATGCATTTAACCGTTCAACCAGGAATTAACTTTCAAATTTAAAAAAAAAAATCAGGTTCTCCGGCCATAAAAGTTCACAATATCTCAGAGTATAAACTACGGAGAATGTTTCTGTTAAGAGGTTAGGAATTAACTTGTTTAATTACAATTACACAGTAACTATTTTATAATTCATTAAAATATAATATAAAAAAGCACTATACATTTATAAATTTGATGTATTTTAGTAGGAATACAAACTATTCTTTGGATATGGACTTTAATTATAGGGACTTTATAGTCCTTCTATTAAACAACAACGTTCATCCCAGGAAGCAACCAATTTTAAATTTAACTTCTGTTATTATTAGACAGTATGCGATGCGCTTCAAACTTTACTTGGATGGAATAAAAATATAACTTAACAATTAACAATTTAACTTTCTCTTTCGAATAACCAAAGTGAGGGAATAATATTCGATTCAAAGAAAAAAAAACTATAATAAAGTGAGGGAATAATATTAGGAAGATGAGGATAAATCAATTATTAATCATATTATAACCGACACTTCTGTGTGTCAAAAAGTAGTCCTCTCTTGAATTCCATAAACTTGTAATCTTCAAACGGTTTCGTTACTCAAGGACACGGCGATGAGCTATTTCCAAAATTTTTGTTTTACGCAATATTATCCGATCTGTCCTGATTCCTGAATAAAATATACAACCATTAAGGGTCTAATGTGAAAGCCATTAACTAGCATTAATGTTAAACATAATGTTACCAGAATTTGAATCCCGTAAGTAATGATTTCAGTTCCCATTGCTTCAATTTCTCAAACAAATCATAGTCCTTATAGAACACTGCCCAACCGAATTGCTCATAATCTAGTCTGCTCAGCTCTTCAAGCTGTATTTTTGCACCAGTCCAGCAGGGTCTGGTCATCTCTGGAGGGTCAGCAGCGGCAGCTTGGGAGGAGCTTAGTGCCGGTTCCACCGTAGAATTGTCCCTCCTTCCACTGCTGGAAGTCTGACTGAGATCAGTGGTACGTGGCTGGACATCTTGGCTCTGATTTTTCTCTTGTTGACGGAACAGTACGAACTCTTTTTCAGACGAATTTATCCAACTTGCATCAAATCCAATATCTTCAAAAATCTTATTAATTTCCAAAACAGCAGGATCGGCTGGGTTTTTCCCTCTTCCTTTTAATTTTTTAGGCATTGCACTCCTCCAATCAGGCTCCCAAACCCCCAACCATTCCAAACTATCGATCTTGAGAGCGTTTAAAATCAAATACACCGAATTGTTTCGAACTATTTTCAATTTTTTAAGGTTCGGAAATATCAAGTGAAACCCTTGTATAAATGAAGGACTGAACTGGCAACTATCTAAGTAAAGTTCTTCAATGTTGTTATCTAACGGTTGAATGGGGTTGGAGCAATGAATCTTCCCGTTCCCAATAGCTATACGACGGAGCTTCGTGGTGCCTTCAACCAGGCCTAAATGCACTCCAAAATCAATAGTTGCGAGGCGTATGTCGTTGCAACTAAATTCCCTCAAATTTTTACACTTTTGCAGAAATCTACCAATACGTCCGACCCCCGTCACACCCCTCATCGTTATATTCTCCAAACTGTGATGAGGAAGTAAGTTAAAAGAGATACAACATTCTTCAAGGTGAATGCTTTTCAACCGTGGGCACAACTCATTCGATTTTTGCACCCCTTTCATTATCCACTGAATACAAGTGTCGATTCTGCTCAACGTTAAAGAGTCTTGTCTAAAGTCTACCTTCAGAATGGTGACCCCATTCAATGTGATTTTAACATTAACCTCTTGATCTTCCATCCGACCGGGCATGTAGTAGAGTTCCCTCAAGTCTTCAATCCTTTCAAAATTTCGAAAGGGAAGCAAAGGAACAATGTTCAGGGTTGGTAAGTATGTTTTGAACGACTTGACCGTTTGATCACTGAGGTAATTCACATGGAAATCAGTGAGATAAGGTAAATCTAGGTGTATTGGCTTTGCATCTAACAAATCGATATTAATTACAACCGGGGGATTCTGAATTTGCTTAAGATTAGTGTTCTCGATAACCTTGAGCTTTTTATAAAAGTTTGTTAGATTGTTCCCTGAGTCTGAGTCGATGTTTTGTTTTATGTAATTTTCTTCTTTCTCTGTAAGGAGTTTTAGAATTTTCGGTTTTCTAAGGGTCATTTTTGTCATTTTGCTTGGAGAGTTTGAAGAATCTTCTTCTTGCTCGTAATCTTCGTCGTCATCAGATTCACTTGAAATGCTCAAGTCCGAGTGGTCGACGTCCGAAGAAGCCGAAGCTTTTTCGATCAACTGGGACTCTTCTTCCTCTTCAGACTCTATTTTAATTTACCAAATAAACGTATATACAGAGATGGTACATTGTTCTAAGCTAGTTTTGAATAAATATTGCCCCATACTTAATTAGTTTTGTTAGGTACTGTTTTTGATGTCCTCAAGACATTGTATATATTAAAATGACATAAAATATTATAGTTTTGAATGCTATAATATTTTAAATATTGCATTTAATTAGTTTTACTTGGGAACAAGGCACACTCAAACTAACTTGAATACACAAAATTTGTGTGATTTTTAAAATCGTACCTCGTGAATTTTCATCTCCTTCCAGGTCATTTATTGAGGATATAGAAATATCGTTACTCTCTGTTATTTTGTTACATCTTGTTGAAGGAACCGGATCAGCGCTTGTGATGTCAGCAATGATGATTGCAGATTCAGTTTCTCCAGACGGATCCATTTCATCATCAGAAATCAATCTACTTCTCTTCCTGGGACGCTCTTCATCTGCCTGGTGAGTGGGATCGGACTCTTCTTCTGAAGCCAAAGGATGGACTCTTTCTCTTGAGAGTGTAGCGGTCGAACTGTCAGTTTCAGTAGCCCCTCTTTCTCTTGAGCCCATACGTCCACCAGAACACTCCCTTCCATCTCTTCGACTTGGAAGTTGGTCACCATCTACTATGTCAATGGGCTCACTAAAACCTCTGGTTGTCTCATTTTCTGAGCTTCTGACACCTGTACACCTGACAGTAGTAGCAGTCGACCAAGTAGCCACCACCGCCTTCCGCATTCTAGGTTCAGATGAGAAAGGTAAATCGCTGCCCTGTCCCTGTACTATGGCTTCCAACACTTTAAAAGCTTCCTCAAGTGTGAGTATCTGAGATCTAGAGACATGCAGACAGAACTCTGGTCCCGTGAAGAGGGGGAATCTGATAAGGAATAAAGCTCGCCCAAGCTCTTTTCGGATGTCTTCACCTGTCATCTTTACATCTTCAGTCAGATTTTTTTTTCTTATCGAGTGTTCAGCCCACCTGCAAGTTTCAAGTCAATGTCAATTTGGCATTTTTTTTAGAGTGTCTCATCAAATAAAATTAATATCAACAATTTACCTTTTAACTTGTAAAAAAATGGAGACCTCGTCCAAATTGAGATTACTTTGCAAAATATCGCATAGAGGATCCAATTCTAATGCCAGGAATCCAGGCGTCTCGAACACTGCTTTAGGATTTCTTTTAAAAAAATAAAAATTTCCGAAAAGTTATAACGTTGTGCCGATGTGATTTAACAATAGAACCAATTTACTCACGAAGCAATCTGAACAAGTGCACATTCTTTAAGCTGCGGATCCGGAAGACCCCATGCTACTTGCAATATTTCAGCCGCATTTGTCGAATTTAATCCGGTTCGCAGCTGTGACACACATTTTACGACAAGATCGAATATATTGAATCGATATGCCAGTTTCAGAAGTTCCATAGTTTCAACCATGTCCACCTCCACGGCCTGAGCGTAAATATGCTGCAAATTAAAAATTATACTCTCAAGTAAAAATAGAGCTCTTAATACTTTATTACTTAAAAAGTATTATTATGTAAAAGTTCACAAAGGATAATGAAAATTCTCATCGCACTGGACACAATTATGATATGCAATTATGATAAATTAAGAAGACTGAAGGCCTGAAGAAGGCCTTCAGTCTTCTTCAGGAAAAAAAAGCCAGAAAATTGAGTGAATTTCTTGACCACTTTCTCACATATTTGTTCACATATTTGTCTGGCTATTTCACACAAGTCTTATCTGTACCTAATTCATGTTTGTTTTTAATTATTATTAATAGTAAATTTATAACCTAACTAAGGTCAAAGGTCACCATAAAAAGATAACTCACTCTCAAAACAAGTCTAAAAGAGTTTGGCGAAATATCCGGAAGCAGCAAGTTCAAGTGTCTTTTTTCCTCTTTCAATGTTGGGTGCTTGAAAAAGACGTCTGCAAACGTTGGAGAAATCATAGCCAGATACAATCTATGAGCCAAAATTGGTTCTTGGTCCGGCCCAACCAAAAAAGTGACATCCTTGAAAGTGTCCTCATCGTTTTCAAGTGCATATTTCATGATGTCGTTAACGCACTTGTCCCTTCTCCAATCGGGAACAGCAGAGTCACTCTCCGTTTCCGGAAATAGTACAGGCTCAAAGTGAATGGTTTGTTGTTTGTCCGACGACGTCCCTTCGTCACTGCCCGCAGCTTGTTCATCTTCTCTACAACTCTGTGAAAATGGGGATGGTGGGATAGGCTCCTCGTCAACCTCCATCGTGATAGGGTTCCTCGGTTCAGAGTGACTTTCTTCTTTAATTGCCTGCACAATCTGATCGTTTTCAGTTGTTGGATCCTCTTGAACTTCCTCCTTTATTATTAAGGGTATGGGACGGTGGTGAAAGTTTGGATCAGGAGTCCTCGTATGATCAAACGTCATCATTTGCCTCCCTTCTGTCCGGTTCTCCGAAGTTTCGTCTCCTCCTCCTGTGTCAGCCATTTCGGTCTCGTCCCTAATCTTCAGTCTGGACAAACCAAACAAAATAATATGCAAAAAACATGAATGTCAATTGGACTTTGAAGGACAATCGAAATTTTTTAAAAACACAAAATAGTGGAATATATATGGATGGAATACACAGCAGAGAGCTTTCTTTCAGGTATAGAGTAGTTCAATTGAATCTAATTTTTCCTACATTTTTAGCATCCCTTAGTCATTCCTTTTTAAGCCCTTGTTACACCTTAAGGAAATGAATTAAATCACGTACCTCAACTTGAGCTATAGTTGATGGGAATTCGATACTATTTCCACTGTCTGTAATGGACTTCCTTTAGAAGACTGCTGCTGCGACAGTGGGGGTGGTCACACTTTTTCCTCTCCCTGTTACTATTATTAGATGACAGAAATGTTTAGTTTTTCTCATGAAAGAAAACAGTGTACAGTTTCTGTCAATTCACCTAATATTATGCAATGTCCTAGAAACAATTAACCTTGTATGTCATGGATACAAAAAGCAATACCCGAGCCATTTTTTAGTAAAAAAAAAACTTCATTGGTAATCCTGTGGGGTCAACCTAACCATCCACCCTATACTCATACGTAGAATTATTTTCCGGAGGTTTTATTATCCGGTTTTATACGTTTTATGCCCCCATTGTATGCCCTTGATGTCATCCACGAGAAAAACCAACACAAGTACAGAAAAAAGGCTATTTTTTTGTGCTGGTCGTTTTTTGACTTGCAAAATTACATGAAAAATTGTGGGTGAAAGAAAGGGGACAATATTCCACCCACAACGACACCTCTTCCGGGTTTCGGTCATCAAAGTACATATAAACGGTTGCACAAAATCGCACAAATGTTATACACGATGTCGTCTAAAAGATCAAAGTAGAAATCTCTTGGGATTTACAGAAAAGACTTTGTAGAGCGATACTGGGAATAAATATATTACTAATCATAATAGACAATTAAAGCTATATTATTGTTTAAATTAATGTTTTCAGGGTTAGTTTTTTTCTATGATGCTTTTGAGTGTTTATAGTGTAAAAATTTTAGGACCTCTTAAAAGGGAAAGGTGCAGAGTATATCCAAAGGGGTTTTAAAATTTAGGGGGGGGGTTGAAAGGGCCAAGTGCTAAAAATGTCCCGGTTTTTTCATTGTGATCGATGGTCACCCTAGGTAGTACCTTTCCGAAATGAATTCACCTGTCACCCCTCAAACTATATACTAATTAAATAATATTTTTGTGGCATTCAATTTTATTTGCACATGCAATGGGTTTTCTACATGATCCTTGGCACTTGGAACATTTTGTGTCAAGTTGTAACGATGAACCTCCACAATTGTCTCCTAATGACAAATGAATAACGTGGATTTAATATGTACAATACAAAGTAGGGAAATCTGCAAAATTGCGAAATAAAAAAAACCCCCACCACCACCACCACAACACAGACAATTAAAAAAAGTAGGTACAATTTTATTAAAATTTTCAACAAAAAAAGAGAAAAAAAACTCAAGGCTCCATAAACTGATGCTGATCAAACTCATGAATGTCCTCGAGATGAGCCTCAAAATGAACGGGATAATTTTGATTCAAAAGACGATAAGCTGCACGTTCCATTTCTACAGGACTTAGGCCCAAGGCTTGACGTAGTTCTTCTGACGTTGATTCTACGAACGTTGGGTCTCGGCTGTATTTTCGCAGTGAGGAGTGCGTCCCGAGGGTCTGTAATGGGTTTTATCATTTTTTTTGAGGTTATTGTTGAAATTTAATTAATAGCCGAGGGGATTCTTAGGGGCACCCAGGGGGGATTTAAAAAAATTAAATAAAATTTAAAGGGTTGTACATAAATAAAAACTCACCAACTCGACTAGGCATTGAGCAGAGCCCTTGAAGGCACTGTTGGAGGACCTTGAGGGAATAGGTGGGACTTCCAGCGTTTCAGCGTCCGTGATTCGATGCACCCTGTCACATATTCAAGGCATTTAATACACAATTTATATATTTGATCCTCTTTAATAAAAAAAAAACCCGAGTTGTTACCTAAGCCCCCCATTAGAAACCCCGTTGTCCTGTTGGTAAGGCTGTGGAGTGACAACCTGAACTTGGTGCAGTGGCTTGGCATGGTGGTGGTGGTGCTTGGGTTTTTTGTT